>CM060949.1:199301155-199588655 GCA_030765055.1 Mantis religiosa | reverse complement strand
TCTCCATTTGACTCGTATATTTCCCCGGTAAACCCCTAGGGGCTCTTGTATTCGAGATACACCGTTTGTGGAGACTTACTGCCATAAGTACTTGAGTCCCAGGCTTCATCATTTAACTCTTGGCCCGCCTTGGTAGCGTGGTGATAGCTTGTCTTCCTCACGTTCAAGAGGTCCCGAGTTCGAATCTCGGTCAGGGTGAGTTACCTCGATAAGTTTTTTCTGGGGTTTTCCATTATCCTGAAAGATGAATATCCGCTAACTCTAAGCTCTATGGACCCCGGGCTCATTTGAGCATCATTTCACCCATTCCATTCACCGTCCGATATGACTTAACGTTGGAGGACGTAAATTATAAAAAAAGTCATTTAACTCTTATTATTTTAGTTAATTGATGGAAATTAATCATTTCTTTACACTGGCCGTGTATAGGCTAATGTGTTAGATAGAGTCAACATGAAAAATTCAATGCCTTGGCCGGTTGAACCACGGATTTCCTGGTTTCTGTCCAGTTGCTCTAAGCGACTAAAGCAACTGGACGGAAACCAGAAGATCCGTGGTTCAAATCCCAGCCATTGCATTGAACTTTCCATGTGACTATCAAAAACTTAGTCTATAGTGTAAAGAAATGATTAATTTCCATCAATTAACTAAAATAGTAATAGGCTTATTATTCCAACTTGTCTCGGGCTTCAAGCCAGGTGTAGATGTAGTGATGTACCAACGTTTCGGGAACAATGGATGCTTCAGCATACTCTGAAGACGGTAACAATGTATGTTCCCGTAACGTCAGTACATCACTACATCTACTCCTGGCTTGAAACCCCCAGAGAACTTGGAATACCTACGCCGCCAGGAAAGCTACAACTCCAATAATAGACTTATGTGTATTATGTACTATGTTTTCAATTACATACAATAATTATAGTTTATCGCATAGTTTCTCTAGCCGTCAGACCTGACTAGCTCCATGCTGCCGCTGCTGCGCCTACAGGTATACAGCAGAGTCCTGTGTAGCCGAGCCGAGGTGCCACTACTGTGGTGTCTCCTGCCTCACCTCGGTCTGCACAGGACAAAACCTCCTCCGCCACCACCGCTACTATGCCTCTTGTGGAGGGCACAACCATTACACAGAGCAGGCGCTCTGCCCCTTGCTTCCCTGCAGGAAGGCATCGCCTGTCCCACCATCTCCTCAGCAGCAGCTGAGCACACAACAACCGCCACATCAGCAAACACATCAACAGCCAACCGCACCAGTCCACACCATTTATATATACATACACATATATAGGTATATGACGCCAGGGTATCTACCAGGGCAGTTCACCCAAAGTGAAGACCAAACTCCCCCCCCCCCCCCCGCCTCTGACGACCAGGGACTTGCCGAGCTGTTCCAAAAGGGTGCCCGGTGCCTCCGCGGGACTTTCCATAGGGCAAGACCTAGAGACTAACAAGTACCCCATCTGGTCCAATAGCACAAGACGGGATGGAAGTGGATATGTCACTTACGAGCGCCAGCCCCAAAAGGGGAGGCTACCGATCAACCTTGGTATGACCACCTGGTGATATAGTACACCTTCTACTAGCTATGCAGGCTAGTACGGGGGAATATATGGCTTTCCTCAACCCCGTCTCCCACGGGTATCGGGAAACACTGCCCCCTCGAGTCCAACCCAATCCGAACAACTCCATTACGGGAGGGGCTCGGCAGTTCGGCCCGGGGTTCCTCTAGTAACGTCAGAGGTACCACGAGTGCTAGGATTCCTCAGCGCTCGCACCACGGCAGCTGAAGTGGGCGGATCCCCTCCCCTACAGGGCAGTCCACACCGTCAGCCAGGAGCAGCTCAGGGAGGAAGTCCGGGGCCTAGGGGAGACCGCTCAGGATCTCCACTCGCATCATTAATTCAGACATCACACTACACAACGGAACAACACACCGTTCACCAGAAGCTAGACAAACTCTCTGAGAGCCTCGGGGGTCTCTTCAGGAACGTCGTCAGCCTCAATAATCAACCACCAGCATCATCACCAGAGAACCTGCAGCAACTCACAGCTGAACAGAAGAAGAAACTCTACAGCGGAATGTACGTGGAGAAACTCATGTCTCACCGCGTGCGGTAGGATCAACATCCGCACCACTTATCCCGTACCTGTCCTTACCCAATACCACATCTAGCCCCTAGGCTGCAGTCAGGTTTCATCGCTGTAGCCTAGAAGTACCTTCCCACGCGCTCGTACCCAACGGGTACCAATTTAACAGCCTTCAAGTACTAACGCGGGTGCCATGCGGGACTGCATGCAGCCACGTCATTTATCCTATCAGTTTCCTTCCAATATACGGTGGAGGTATTTTAGTGGGTATTGCCAAGGACAGGCGAGCTCCACAGTCCCCATTGTGTCCTCCAACATAATGGGACTCCGTAAATGTATTTTTCCTCCACTCGAAACAAATTAAGCTCTATGTACACAGGACTCAATTGAGGATCATTTCATTCATGTGACTTAACCTGTTAAAAGGACTTTTTTTTAAAAAATAAATATGTACTTTTAGCTGTAGAGGAAGCATAATTTATGGTTGAAATAGAGATTGATCCCTTTAGAGAAGATATAGGTTCATTGTCACCTTTGCTTCCCGTCTGACCGATATACTACAGAATACTAAGGAAGTCGTAACATAGAGGGGACAAAGTGTCACTGAAGATCTCTCCTGCTACGAATCGATTGGGGAGGGGGATGGGGTTCTTTGTGGTTGTAAACAGGCGGTTTGCACAGGTGTTGTTGACACTACACCGAGCGTAAAATGGCATGCTTCTTAGAATACAGCGGGGAGGTATTATGTACAGATTTGTTCAGCTTCTTTATTCACGATGTGTACACATCCACCCTTCCACTGCCTCCCACGCTTCTTCATTGCTCGCATTTCTGTTTGTCTCCAGCAACAATAGAAAAAATTGTACTGGTTATATTTACATGACTTTGTCTACTCTTGTACGAATACTTATTTCTCTATCTACTTTAAAATAAACTGGATCTTATTGTACAAGGGAATGCAGCAGACTTTAAGGGTTAGTGAAATGTTTTAAACTAATGGTTACGTGATGGCCTTGAAATTCCGTTTTGTTTGGAGGGTCATGAGATTAGCGGAAAGAAACAGATCAAGAAAAATCTACTGGAGCTGTTCAATAAAGAATGGTCACAATTATTTTTGACAACGTACCTTTACTCAGCCTCATAATTTTGATAGTCCTTCTCAAAATAGTCTCCCCTGAATGCGATGCACTTGTCCCAGAGTTTCTGCCGGTCTTCAAAAACATGCTGGAAACAATTTTTTGAGAGATCCTTCAAAATCACCTCCGCAGCCTTCACCACTGCTTCTGATGTTGGATAATGCCTCCCACGATGGCGTTTGTTGAAGTTAGGGAATAGAAAAAAGTCACATGGGGGTAAATCCGGACTATAGGGAGAGTGAAATGAAATGTGTAGAGTTTAACGCCCACTTTTACTACATACGGCACCGCAGGCGGTGACACTGATGGTACATGAGATGAAGATGGAGCATTGGTGGAATGAGATGGCGGGGGAAATTGGAGGCCCCGGAGAAAACCCACCCCAGCGCCGTGTTGTTCACCACAAATCTCACTTTGCGGTCGCCTGGGATCGAACCCAGGTCGCCTTGGTGAGAGCTAAGCAGTGTAACCACTGAGCCACGGCGCAGCCTATAGGGAGAGTGAGGGATGCACTTCACGCAACATTGACAATATACGGCCGCGCATTATCGTGGTGCAGCACCCAGCCTGAAAATGTCTGAGCTTGCCTGGTTCTCAACAGGCGGGAGCTACGAGTACCAACAGTGAAACTACTACGACGTGTTTGTTTCACATTAAGCTAACAGAATATAATAAGATTGAATTTTAGTGCGAAAAATTATGACCGTAAAAATTTATGATCATTATTTATTGAACAGCAAGAAAGCAGCCATTTTGTGAAACTGGTTCTTCCTTTGCTTTTGCTTTTAAACTACGCAAGTGCAGCGTGCACACATCTGTGATTTCGTAGGCTCGTAGAATCAATGGTCTTGTTTGCAGAAATTTAAAATTGCGCTTTATTGCAGTAAAAAGACGCTTTGGACAACCTTAGCAGCAGCGAAATTACGTAACATGCACAAATGCAGTCTTCAGTGTCGTCTTCTTGCTTCACCACACCTAAACATTCGCTGCGGTACTGTTCAAACGCACAATTACAACACAGCTGGACCAAAACAACTCAACTGGAAACTGACTCCGCTCTAACACTTAGCGAAGTTTTTATACCTCCAATCATTGTTCTAGTATGTAGTGGAGCTCCGAGAAAGATGGCGGTGGCTAGAGAAAGACGGAACTATCCAGACATCACTCTGTCTCTTTCTCTCTTTGTTGCTTTTTCTGTCTCGGCAAGCGTTCAACGCTGCGGACCACTATCTGTCTCTTTCTTTCCCGCCCACGCGTGACCGGCATGGCTTGTCGCAGCTTGAACGAAACAATGGGATTGGTGACAATAAAGTTATGCCTACATAAATCAAATAAAACACTAATTAGTGTTTGTTACATTTGTAATAAAGTGAAATTGTTTATACAGTTTCCATTAGATTTAAATTCTTCAGAAATGATATGCACTTTATATTCTTCATCGCAGAGAGTTACAAGGCTAAACAGCCAATGATGTACACGTGCTTTTGTTTAAATCGCCATAGAACTGAGGTATTGTTACCTGTATCCAGTGAGGTATTGTGGTTCACTTTTGTTTATTTTGATGATTTATTCGTTGCTATTGCTCATTCATTTAATCGCTTTTAAGTACACCTAAAAGCCATCGACGGGAATGGAACTGTGACCTCGGGTACACCAGTCTGGCACGTTTTCGTGGCGCTACCTGCTTTCGTAGGCAGAGTTTGCAAACCAGAGAGCAATGTGAGTGCAACATACGATTATTCCATGTGCTAGATTTTAGTGTAATGTGCGTGTCTGTCTACTGTCTGGGGATAGTTAAAGAACTGAACATCAAGAGCACTGTTCAAACCCCGGCGCGTGTGCCGCCACTCCGAAAAGGGCTCCAGGGTTGGGGGTTGCACTTGCGTATCCCTCGAAATGAGTAGCGGGGTGCCTGAAGCAGGCACTCTACCTATAAGTGTCCTTGTGATTATCCTATCACCGCTCGAGCTGTACCATGAAGTACAGGGGTTCGTATTCTTAAAGTTAAGTACTTAGAAAAGGAGCGGTAGCTTAACATGCGGCACTTGTCAGATGTTTAAATTGCACTGCGTGGTGCCACTGATGGACAGTTTCCCGGCAGTAACCGTCACAAATGTCGCAGTTAGCGATTCTCGATATAGTCGATATCTCGAAACAGTCGACACTTCGGTAACCAGTGCTATCGACATATACCAAATAAACCCTCAATATGTTCTCGACACTTAAGCTTTGCATTATATAAACTTCCTGTGGTTGCATGAACGGCATGATGAAATCCTGTTCAATTGAGTCAAGGGAACATAGAGGATAGAGTTACCATTCATATTTCTGGTTAAGGGAAAGCCTCCAACGTGAAGTCATATTATGTTATGACGATAATGCTCCTGCTTATACGTCACTGCTCGTGGGTGATTTATTATTTAAAAAAAATTAACTTTTATATCGTTCCAGCTACAGTATTCAACGCAAATGGCTCCTTACAACTTCCTTCTGTTCCCGATACTGAATAGAACAATGAGAAGACGTCTTTTGTCAACATTGATGAAATAAAACTAGTCCTATAGGTAGATCAAGACTTTTAATCGATTAACCATGTTACTTTAATCGATTAGTCTATCGGTTAATTGAGATATTAGCTGTAAGGATAATATAAAGTACATCAATACTCTGTATATTTAATTATTTGTGAATATTTTAAATATTTAGATTCAAAATCTGTGTTTGCATCAAGGTGCACATGCTTTATATATACTGAATTAGATCTACAATTGCTCCACACTAGCCCTATATAGGCTAAGATTTTTGATGGATAGAATCAACATAAAAAATTCAATGCCATGGCCGGGATTTGAACCACGGATCTCCTGGTTTCCGTCTAGTCGCCCTTAACCTTTGAGTCCCATGGCAATGTGCCGTCCTGACATTAAATTCTCCATTTGACTTGTATATTTCCATGGCATACCACTAGGGGCTCTCGCATTCGAGATACACCGTTTGTGGCGACTTACTATCTTAAGTACTTGAGCCCCAGGCTTCATCATTTAACTCTTATTATTTTAGTTAAGTGATGGAAATTAATCATTGCTTCACACCAGCTGTGTACAGGCTAAGGTCTTTGATAGAGTCAACATGAAAAATTCAATGCCATGGCCGGGATTTGACTATATCCATAAAAAAACCTTAGCCTATATACGGCTAATGTGGAGAAATGAATAATTTCCATCAATTGACTAAAATAATAAGAGTTAAATGATGAAGCCTGGGGCTCAAATACTTACGATAGTAAGTCGCCACAAACGGTGTACCTCGAATGCGAGAGCCCCTAGTGGTCTACCGGGAAAATATACGACTCATATGGAGAATTTAATGTCAGGAAGGCACGTTGGCCATGGTAGCTCAAAGGTTAAGAGCGACTGGACGGACACCAGGAGATCCGTGGTTCAAATCCCGGCCATGTAATTGAATTTTTTATGTTGACTCTATTCATCAATAGATCTACAATATTTTTGTAAGTACAGAGGTGGCCAAATTATTAGACTAAAGCTCTGAAAAACCTTCTTTATTTACTTAACATTTATACATGAGCTCTCAGATACATATATATGACACAGAAACTTGAGTTAATACTTTGTATAGATTCCTTTGTTGGAAATTAACATTTTTATTCGGTTAGACATGCCCTCAACCAATTTTTTACACTTATTTGTAATATCGGTATCGTGTTGCCAGATATTTATAAGTCTTGATAAGTTGAGTTTTAGTTGTAATATGGGTTTTATTGATTTTCTTCCTCACAATGGACCATAAATTCTCGATCGTGTTTATATCAGGACTATTTCCTGGCCATGAAAGCATGAAAAATATAAATCCCATAAGTATTGTGTTACTTTCTTGGCTTTATGACACAGTGCACCATCGTGCATAAAGATACAGAATCACTTCCAAACCAATTCCTTATCTGGGGGCAGAAGTCGAGTTTGACGAACTCCTAGGTACTGATCTTACCTCATGGTACACTCAACAATGTACAATCTTCCAGTTCCATGGACAGACATAACGGTCTAGACCATCAACTTTGAAGGATGTTTCACAATTGGTTGCACACACTGAGGACGAAACTCTTCTTCAGTTGTCCTCCGGACATACTGACTGCTTTCGTCAGTAACTTCAAACTTGGATTCATCACTAAAGCACACCAAGAAATAGAAATCCATATTAATGGCAGCTACTGGTCAACAATATACTTAATAAATTATCCCGAATAATACCTTTGTATAGTCTATGAAGATTATCCATAATTGAAACTGGTTATTAAATTAAATTATCTTTGTGAGAAAGAGTAACACAGTTTATCACATTAATTACCTTTTTCCAGCAATCAGAAGACCAATGTTTAAGTCCCTTTGCCAATCCAGTCTCTTTCTTGCCATATCTGGTGTGAGCTTTGCCTTTTTTTGTCAAACCGCCATCGAACAGGGTTCACATGATAGTTCTTACTGATACTTCTAAGCCTATAGCTACTAAAGCATTCCTCAAGTCTCTACTAGTGACTTTTCGGTTTCTGCGTGCTTCAGCCATAACTTTTCTTACACTTCTAGGGCTCAACTTGCTTTTTCTACCGCAGTTCCCGCTTCGCTGTGCCAGATATATCTTATTGTTTTCGAACGTTTCTTTAATTATGTTTACAGACTTTTATGATATTTAGAGTCTCTAGAGTCTCTAGAGTGTATACGAAACTTCTGCTATTAATGCCCTTAAAATACCAATTTTTCTAGGTCATAAGTCACTTTTCTTCCCCATAACCTCCAATTTCATTTTACATTAAATCTCACTGCTTTCATAGCACTTTAAAAGCATTAGTATTATACAGAAGAAGTCTACGGACAAAATAAAGTCAGAGGTTCTAAAGTTAAAGCTTTTAAATGTCCAATAAACTTGCATGGGTACATATTAAATACACACAATAAATGTACTCTTTCGGCGGCTGACAGTCAACTTAACAGTTATACCAACATATGCTTACAAAACATTCCACAAATCGTCATAAAATATCTCTAAATGATTCTTATATATCATTCAATCATTGTTATATCCAGTGTTGTCATTTATTCAGAGTAAGGCTGAAATATGTTCATATTTATGACTCAAATTCAGCTTAGTCTAATAATTTGGCCACCTCTGTAATTACTTAGTAACGTATTTTATCAATATCTACCAAGATTTGTGAGACCGACATGCAAATAATAGTTTACATGAAGATTCAGCTAGTCCTGTTGTTTCCTCCACGATTTTAAACATGTAAGTGCATTCATATGTTTTGAATTAAGTGCTGCTCTTCGTTTGTTGACAATATTTCCTTCATCACTAACATATGTTCACAGAGAACCGATGTATCTGGTTCACAAAGTAATTTCTTCGCTATTGGCAACTGAATAGAATGTGTCTTCCACCACTGAAGAGGATTTAAAAAGTCGTCATCCAGTTCACCCAAAGACTTGTAGACGTCAATTTCTGTAGCAAGTGGTGTTAACAAGGCTGTTTCTTCGACATCGTCATTGTCATTAAAAATAAGTTTTCTCTTCTTCAAACTTACTTCTGTCGTAGTTTTCGCACTTATATCAGATTTTTCTGAAAGTCTTTTCCATACTAATTCTCTTGTGCCTCTTGGAAGATATTTCAAGCATTTAAATCTCGGATCGAGAGCTGTAACTTCTTCGTACATTTCTAATTTAGGCCAGTTACTAATTCCTTCTGTTAAATCTTCGACAAGAGTAGTTTTGGCCTGATCACATACAGAGCGTCTGAATCAGCGAATTTGCGACATAACCTTAGATAAGTTACTGCAGGCAGCACAACACTTGCTGTGATGTATTTACTTCCCCAACAACATCACAAATATCCAGGCAAGGTTTCTGACGTTCAAACCTTCTTTGTGTCACTTCCCATTCAATTTCAGTCAATACTCGGAAAATAAAAATGGTTAAATATGTATGATTATATTTTCCCTTCGTTGATATGGCGAAGACAAATATTTCACACAGCTACAGGTCATTAATAGGTTAAAATGGGTGCAGAAACTTATATCCCAAGAATTAATTTTTAAAATTACAAAATGTGGAACATTTTGAAAATAGCCTGTAATTAGACATAAACTGTTAATTCTCCAGAAGCTATTGTAACTAGAAAACTGACTTGTTTGTATTCCATTCTTGATCGATCACAAAAATAAGTGGTATAAATGTGAAGCAAATCTAACAAAACCTTCAAATATTTCAATTTTCACCCTTAAGCCATCCCAAACACGTGTTTTTGATTTTTGACATAGTTACTCCACACCTTTCGGCGTATTATGGTTCTTACTTAGTGAAGTGAATTTATATGTATTTTAATTATACGACAATATCTGTTATTTTAACTTGCTGTGGAGCCATTTATGAAATTTGGAATAAATGTAGAACTATTTCGTTTAGGGAACTGCAAAATAGTATGTGTTTAGCGAATTTGTTGCAGCATATGTTGCGATGATTCTCATTTTCTTACATTCCCGAAAGGTATTGTGCTATAAGTCTTTTGCCGACTCTCTCCAAACTGTTTGAAGAAGTAATTCATCAAATATTTCAATTTTCACCCTTAAGCCATCCCAAACACGTGTTTTTGATTTTTGACATAGTTACTCCACACCTTTCGGCGTATTATGGTTCCTACTTAGTGAAGTGAATTTATATGTATTTTAATTATACGACAATATCTGTTATTTAAACTTGCCGTGGAGCCATTTATGAAATTTGGAATAAATGTAGAACTATTTCGTTTAGGGAACTGCAAAATAGTATGTGTTTAGCGAATTTGTTGCAGCATATGTTGCGATGATTCTCATTTTCTTACATTCCCGAAAGGTATTGTGCTATAAGTCTTTTGCCGACTCTCTCCAAACTGTTTGAAAAAGTAATTCATCGCCGTCTTCTGTCTTAACTTAATCATAACCATGTTCTTTCGCCTTATCAATTTGGATTTCGTCACAAACATTCCACTACCCATCAGCTTTTACGATTAACTCAGTCAATTGTCCACGGCTTCCAGGCCCATCGGTATACCACGGCTGTTTTCCAAGATGTGGCAGAGATATTCGACAGGTTTTGGCATGATTGTTTGCTCATTAAGCTCTACCACATCGGTCTTATTAATTATTTACCAGATCTAATCCAGTTTCCGCTACGACCGTAGCTTTTCAGTACGCATTGGTGGAATGCTTTCATCCCCGTGTAATATTACCGTAGGTGTCCCACAGGGTTCTATCTTGCCCCGACTCTATTTAATATCTACATTTCTGATATTCCTGACTTAGCTCCGACTTCTTTAGCTCTTTACGCTGATGACACAATACTATATTATTCTGATGTTAATCTCCAGCACGCACAACAAGTAGTAGAGCTCTCTTTAGATCGCTTAACTCATTGGTTCAGCACTTGGCGGATCTCTTTGAACCCTCAGAAAACCGAGGCTAAAATCTTCGCTCTTCGTCGATATACCCCGCTTCCTCCGTTGTGTCTCTACAGGAACAATGTCCCTTGGCTCCCCACTACAACTCCCGTTAAATACCTTGGAATGCTTTTGGACTCTTCACTGACCTGGCGTGCCCTCATCGATCGTCTTATATCACTGGTCTCCGGGCGACTTTCAAAACTCTCACCTCTGTTGCATCGGCGTTCCAGCCTCGGCCTACAGTCTTCATTGTTACTCTACAAATCACTTGTTCGTCCGCTTATTACTTACGTCTGCCAAGTGTGGGGGGCCACACATGTCATCTGCGTCGTCTTCAAGTTATACAGAATCGCTTCATGCGCATCACTACCAACGCTCCATGGTTCATCCGTTATCAGCAGCTCCATCACGAACTAGGACACTTACCTCTTCACGACTACATTCGCAGGATCGCCCGTCGTTTCTTTTCCACACTGCAAGAAGTTCCAGGAGCTGTGCATTATAGCATCGGCGTCCGCACGCGCCTACCCTCACGCTTAAAGAGGAGATTACCATAGGACCTTCTTCTGAGTGATACATCTGATTCGACTGATTCTAGTGCTTGATGTCTGTCTTACATCTCCAATATTGACTTAATTCCTCAGAGTGTATTATTGGAGTTCTAACTTAATGTAGTTAGAGGGCGGTCCGTTAGCCCACCCCTGAGTGTTATTGTTCTTCAATTTATTGTTCTATAACCCTCTTTTCACTCTGATCTGAAAAGCATTGCACTGCTGATCGATCAATAAAAAATTATAAACAAATTGTTACAGTGCATCTATAGTGCATTTTAGGATCCATTTTACTAAAATTGTGTATTTTTAGCATTTACTTAGCAAATATTTAGTGTTTATTTAAGTACACATTTTGCCCATTTTAGTGCATTTTTGTCTGCCTACTTTACACATTTTCAGAGCCTATAAATCCGCTCCCTATCATAAATCAGTAATCGGGAATGAACCTACGGTCCTCCAGAGACGCCGGCTCTTTCGCTGGCGAATGCCGGAAAAATCGTACCTGCCAGTAAGTTGACACAATGCAGCAGTAGAGAACTGAAACAATTGCTCAGGGTATCAACAAACAGGCCCAACGTTGGCGTGTTTATGCAATGAATCAAGAACGACGCCTTGTTTATGACAAAATCACTCCCCTAGATACACCAATGCGCTTTAAATTCTGCCACAGACGTCTAATATCACGGTTCAAGCAATTTTCGGATTCCTCACGTGTTTCTACGCCGCAATAAAAATATTTTTTGTTCTGCGCTCCCGCACGGGGAGAGAAAAAAATCTGTCGTAAAATAGCTGTACTTCCAGGGCAATATCCCGCACTTCTCGTATCCCACCTTTTCTTTGTTTATCATCGAAATGCCTACCGCAGAAAAACACACTGACTTTTACTGCTCTATTTATTTCGAGCTACCCTTAATGATTTTAGGCTTTCTCTACTAAACGTGCTGCACTCACGTGGCTTTCTCTACTCATTTTAAAAACCTACACCTGGGAGATAAAACCTCGAGGGCCGTTCAATAAAGAATTAACTCAATCTCTCTTTTTTTTTTTTTTTTCGCAAAGTACCTTTACTCATCCTCATAATTTTGATGGTCCTTCTCAAAATAGTCTCCCCTGAATGCGATGTACTTGTCCCAGCGTTTCTGCCAGTCTTCCCAGACATGCTGGAAACCATTTTTGAGAGATCCTTCAAAATCGCCTCCGCAGCCTTCACCACTGCTTCTGATGATGGATAATGCCTCCCACAAAGGCGTTTCTTCAAGTTAGGGAATTGAAAAAAGTCACATGGGGCCAAATCCGGACTATAGGAAGGGCGAGGGATGCACTTCACGTTGATTTTTGCAAGATATTCAGCAACAACATTGGCAATATGCGGCCGCACATTATCGTGGTGCAGCATCCAGTCTGCTTCACGGAAATGTGGTTTCTTGCATCTGATATGGACTTGCAATATTTTCAGGATATCCCTGTAGTATTGTCCAGTTACTGATGTGAGTGCAGGTACAACATTCCGATAATCCCTTCCATGAATATCAAAGAATGAAATCACCTTAACTTTCCTAGCAGAAGGAACCACTTTTGCTTTGTGGGGGGCTGGTGATGAAGGAGATTTCCACACTGAGCTTTGCTGTTTGCTCTCAGGATAAAAAATGATGTAGCCAAGTTTCATCAGCAGTGATTATGTTTAAAATAAACTCCAGATCTTCCTCTAACATCAATTTTAACTGCATGTTACCTCCATTGCAGCGTTAGGCGATACTGAATTTGTCAGAACTTGCCTGGTTCGCACAGGCCGGAACCAGAAATACCAACAATGAAACTACTACGGCGTGTTTGTTTCACATTAAGCTAACAGAATATAATAAGATTGAATTTTAGTGCGAAAAATTATGACCGTGAAAAATTATGATCATTCTTTATTGAACGGCTCTCGTAGTTCAGAAAGAGACAGTTTGGAGATGAATGGGACAATTTTTAGCTTAGATATAGCTACAACGGAATTAAAGAAGACCTAGACTTCCATGAACTCATCTTACATATCCTTTGTAAATGAGCACTTGAACCAGATCTAACTATTTTGTACATTTATAATGAAATGACAGGTAAATAGATAAGTAATTGTAATATACAGGGTATTGTTATCTGTGATTTTACGGCGCAAAATTTGACGTCAGCAATAGCATCGTTGTTGCAGCGAGCTTATATATATATATATATATATATATATATATATATATATATATATGTAATTTACGTCCTCCAACGTTAAGTCATATCGGACGATGAATAGAATGGATGAAATGATGGTCAGAGGAGTCCGGGGTCCATGGAGCTTAGAGTTACGCGACATTCGTCTTTCAGGGTAAAGGATAAGGGATAAGTGTACAGCCGTCAATGGAGAGTACATCGAGAAATAAGGTGAGATGTTGACAAAAAAAGATCTTTTTTACCACACTTATCCAACAACCCTCGTATTATTACTATTACTATTGCTATTATTATTAAAAGGAAAAGGAAGATTAACACAGAAAGAAATAGGTGTACTGCAAAACTACTATGGACTTGGTATCAGAAGAAACATTGGAGATGTGAAAAATATGCAACGTGCAGCGTGGGCCACCTATTTTCATAAGCTGTCTACCAACAAAAACCCACAACATGGTCTTTGTAATGAATCTTGGTGTCCAGTGAAAAGAAATGAGCCATATAACCATATCCATAGTCCTCCATCAGCTGTCTGGAAATCTATAAAGCCCACCTACCAAATCTTAGCACACCCAGACTTGCTAAAATAATGTCTCAATGAAGAGACAAAACACCCAAATGAAAGCCTCAACAGTCTGATATGGAAAAGCTGGCCCAAAACATCATTTGTATTTTCCATAGTGGTGAAAATTGCTACATTTGATGCTGCAATAGTGTTTAATGATGGGAATGTTGGCAGAAAGAAAGTTATGCATCAGTTAGGGTATCAATCTGGTGTGTTTATGGAAACAATTTTGCAGAGTATCGACAACATTCACATCGCTGGTGCAGAAAGAGCTATGAAATTAATGCAGAAAGGAGCAAGACAGAGGAGGAATTTAAAAAGAAAGGCTGAAGAAGACCCGAATGAGGATACAGACTATGGATCTGGGAAGTTCTGACTTAAAATTAAAAGGCAAACTAAATAATACTTATTGTATTTTTAATTACCTTTCGCCGTAACTTGCATTTTATACAACTTCAATCCATTTTGCTCTCAAAGTACATCATCTACAGTGATGCAATTTAGTACACAGCTTTCTTATGCCACAATAAACATTTTGTTCGTTCTAGAATTAAAGATTAAGCTCTAGATGGAATGTGATGATAGAAAATATATGAAATTATTTTAATTTTTAAAGGATCCTGTAACAGTATTTTTATGTTCGTGGGAATTGTAAATATATATAAAAATGTATGTAGTTGTGTGATTGGCCGAAGTAGTGGTGTGACGTGGTGTGACGTGGTGTGATGACGTGTCAGTGAATCGGCCAATCACAAAATAAGGTGGGAATTGCTATGGGGACAAGAAAATCAATAATCTAGAAAAAGAGAGAATCTTGTGTCTTGCTGGAGAAGGAGGAAAGATGTTACGGTGATTATAAAATCTCCAAGAAAATTATATATCATTTTGTGTTAATCTGTGAATCTATCATTTGGCGCTAGCCAGTATTACTTTTGATAGAAGAAGAAAAAAAAATTAATTAAATTAACTATATTCGAGTAACTGCGTCGTTAGTGCTGTCTTATGGGAGAAACATGGCGACTAGCATAGAAAGAGCGATGGAAAATCATGATTCTGGAGTGAAAGAAAGTATTATACCGACCGCCATAATGGAAAAATAAAATCCCGTTACAAATGGCGCAGCAACGTGTGGGGCTCGAATAGGATAAAGAAGAGGAGATTAAAGCATCGTGCAGTTCCGTGAGAATTTAAAAGGAAAGAAGAAAGAAGAGAGAAGAAAGAAGAAAACGAGAACTGGTTTAAGTGAGTGAAATTAAAAAAAAAAATAATAGTAGTAGTAGATTTATGTTAAGAAATCAGAAAATAGTTAAAAAGATGGCGAGTAGAAAAGAAATAATAGTGGAAGGAGAAGTTACTGATAGTGTAGGAATGAATAGGGAGGATGCAAGATTAAGCATAGATAATGAGTCAATGTTGGAAAGAATAACAAGAATGTTAAGTAATTTAGATTCTAAAATAGAACAAAATGCAAATGATTTAAAATCAGAAATAGGAGATGTTAAATCTGAAATGAGTAATTTAGATTCTAAAATAGAACAAAATGCAAATGATTTAAAATCAGAAATAGGAGATGCTAAATCTGAAATGAGTAATTTAGATTCTAAAATAGAACAAAATGTAAACGATTTAACTAAGAAAATGAATGATTTAGATGTAGGAGTAAGACAGGAACTAGCACAAAATGTGAGTAACTTAGAAATTAATTTATTACAGAAGCTAAAACAGGAATTAAAATCTGAAATTTCACAGGAGATTAGAGAAGGGAGAAAAGAGTGTAGGGATAATATGGAAAGGCTCATGCAGATTATAGAGATTAATAAGGATGAGAATAGAAAGGAAGTCAATGAGTTGAGAGAGATAATTCAGGAAACTAGGTTAGGTCAGGACATTGTGAAACAAGAAATAAGAATGGAATTAAACAAAGAGTTAGAAACATTTAGGATACAACAGGCAGAAATAACACAAAAACAAAGAGAAGAATTAGGAGATAAAGTAGAACAAAGAATCAATGTAATTTGTTCTGAAATACAATTACAACATGATGAAAGTAAGATACACCAAGAGGAAATAAAGTTACAAATTGATGAGATAAGTAAAGCAAAAGAAGAAGTAATTTTGCAAATTAAAGAGGTAAAAGAACATTTTGAAAAAGAAAAGGATAACTTAGGAAAATTGACACAAGTTGTAATTGCATTACAGGCTAGAAAAGTAAATAACGGGAAAGAAATGTCTAGAATTACAAATATAAACGATTGTGACTTACCAGGTGAATTAAGCAATCATCAGAAGTCTAGTGATGTAGTAAGTGAATGTAGTGATTTTGTGAGTCCAGATAATGATATTAATTATCACAGAAACACACAGAACATGTCCTCACACACACAACTCCACAGTCTAGGTCAAAATGAATGTGTACATTATTCACTGAATGATATTAGTCCACCAAGTTTTGATGAGGAATCAGGTGATAATCCAAAAGTATTTCTTAGGGAATTGGAAGAATATTTCCGTATTAAGAGAATTCCCAATGAATTTCGGATGGTAATAGTAAAACGCTGTTTGAAGAAAAATGCTCTTGAGTGGTTAAGGTTAACTTTGGCTTCACATGAAACATACAGTACTTTCAGAAATCTGTTTATAAATAGATTTTGGGGACCTGAGAGACAAAGAAGAATAAAAGTTGAGTTAGCAACGGGTAGGTTTGAGTTTAGAAAAGGGATTTCTATGACTGAATATTTCTTAAAATTAGCAAACAAAAGTAAGTTGATCAATCCCGAAATTTCTGAGAGAGAAATTGTCAACATGCTAATACGTCATTATCCACCACATATCAGAAATCATTTAATTGTGGCTAAGCCTATCGATTTCTCTGATATGATTGAGTTATTATCCGAATTTGAAGCACATAACCTCATTAATGATACTACATCCTGTGATGGTAACTATAATAACGTCCATATTGAGCGAGGAAGAAATCGACAGGAATCACAACCTACAAATAGTAGGAATAATAGGACGAGTTTAAATTGGGGCGGGGCACCCGTGAGAAATCAAAGATTTGAAGGAAGAGGTTATGATCCTAGACGAACTTATGAATCTGTAATTCCCGGAACAGGAAGTGGAGTTCAAAATAATGTGCAAAGGAATTATCATAACAATCAGTCGACGAGAATTGGAAGAAATGATCAAATAAACCATGTAAGATTTTATCGAGGAAATAATCAGCGAATAAGTAATTTTAACAGGGGTAGAGGTACTAGTTTATTTAGTGCAAATCAAAGAGATTTTAGGGGTTTGAGATTTGAAAGAAGCAATCAAAATGAAATAGTCGAAAATACACAAAGCACAGAGAATGATGCGAATATAAACGATAGCACCAACCTAACCAACAATGAAAGTATTAATTAAGGGCCGAATAGGTGAATGGAATTTCAATTTCATTGCGTTGGTAATTCCACATTTGGCAAGAGATGTAATTGTGGGTAATGATTTATTATATGAATGGCAAAGTGTATTGAATTTCGAAATGCATGAAATGAAGGTTAAGACAGAAAATGATTTATTAGTAATAAAATTATTGGAAGAAGATGGAAGAAAAGAAGAGAACAGGGATAATATAAATAATGAAAGGTTTTTTGTGGAAGATATACTTTTGCAAGAAAATGGTAATATTGAATACGATGAAAATGAAAATTGTGGGAAGAATTTAATTATTGATGGATTGCAAAATAATGTAACTGACCTTGAAAAGCATTGTTGCCAATTATATACAATACAAGATAAGAACGGCGGAAGCCAAGTGGAAGAAGAAATAGAATTCCAGAGAATATTACAAGTAAAGTTAGAAAACACATACAATTTAGACCAAGCGAGAAAAGAACAGTTGAAATTGTGTATATTAAAGAATAGAAAAGCCTTTAGTTCAAAACCTGGACTGTGTAACAAATACACACACACATTTAAAGTGAATGATACTGCTCCCTATACACATAAAAGCCGACCTTTACCCATAGCTATAAGACAAGCATTTCTAGAAGCAAGTGTGGATACAAGAGATTTGTAATCAACGGAGTACTTATTGTTAAAATAGTTAAATAATAAAACATGTATATTATTGTTAAATGTCAATATATTGTTGTATTTTAATTAATGTTCATTTATTGTTGTGTTTTATGTATGTTATATTTGTGTTACAGTTCATTGTTGTAAACGAAATTGTTAATTGGGGCCATTCTTCGAAATATATGGAAACAGATTGTTAATTCCTTTATTTGGTTATTTTCCATATATTTCGAAGAGGGGCATTTGTAACAGTATTTTTATGTTCGTGGGAATTGTAAATATATATAAAAATGTATGTAGTTGTGTGATTGGCCGAAGTAGTGGTGTGACGTGGTGTGACGTGGTGTGATGACGTGTCAGTGAATCGGCCAATCACAAAATAAGGTGGGAATTGCTATGGGGACAAGAAAATCAATAATCTAGAAAAAGAGAGAATCTTGTGTCTTGCTGGAGAAGGAGGAAAGATGTTACGATGATTGTAATTGAAAAGGAAAATTAATAAGATTCAAAAAGTGTTATTCAATATTTATAATAGATAAGAGTGAATCATAGTTCATATTATATAATTAAATAATATATTACAAAATTGGACTCATCTAAATTTTATTTTCACCAAAAATCCGCATCCACACCTGAGAAAAGATCTCACGACTCTCAGTAGATTAAAACTCGACTTGGATGTTACAAAAAGTTGGCTTGCTTCTTATTAGTTGAAGATGAACGAAAATATAATCCCGTTACAATCCATATGATTAGC
Organism: Mantis religiosa; assembly: GCA_030765055.1. Taxonomy (NCBI): domain Eukaryota; kingdom Metazoa; phylum Arthropoda; class Insecta; order Mantodea; family Mantidae; genus Mantis; species Mantis religiosa. The sequence goes on along the minus strand of CM060949.1, from coordinate 199,569,809 downwards.
ACTTGTTTAAAAATTCTATACAGCTTCAATAAGAAATATAAATCCAACAAATTAATTTTTGGTGTATTTTAAAATAACATACAACATTTCAGAAATATAGCGTATGTGAGTTTTGAAAAAAAGGGCTTAAGTTTGTAAATATCTCTGCATATAGAAAAATATGTAGCATTAGTTATAAACTATGGAAAGTTTTGAAAAAAATTGTGCATATTAGCTGTATTATTTTAAATGAGTATATTGAGTTTCAGTTGTCTAACTTGAAAACTTTGGATGTTATGGCTATTTATGTAAGACCCTGAATATTTGTATATGTCCCCCCTTAAAGTAGAAGAATTACGTAACATACACGATTGCAATCTTCTAAGGTCGCCGTCCACAAACAAAAGAGTTCACTTTCAAAACACTGCTGCACGCGGACGATTCTCAGCTTCCAATTCATCTCTCTCATAACGACTATGACTGTACGACAGTCCACTCAACTCACCGCGGCTTCCTTTTATACGTCCATTGATATTTCCAGACGTCTGTGGAATGTTCTGTAAGAAGGCACCAGAAGAAACGCGAACTTTCTAGCTATCGGCCTTTATTTGTTTCGGAAGGCCTTTTATCTCCGCGCTATCTTTATACGTTCCTTATCTCTCCGAGCCGAACCCTTTGTTTGCCCGCGTCCAACATTGCTCGCGACAATATTTACTGCAGGTAGCAGAGAAGTAAAAATAGCTCAACAACGATAAACAGACGTGAAAGTTCAACTAACAATAAACTCAAGTTTGGAAATGAGATCACGTTACCCTTCTACCTTCTAGGTATTTGTCGTAATGCGCATGTCAGAGTGGATAATCACAATTCCGCTTGCATCATTAGCGTATTTTACGCTCCATACTACGCCATGTAATATTTGAAGTTTCAACACGCGAAGGAAATACCAGGAAGAAAATTTTGGCCAGGTGCAAAGAACTGATCGCGCCCCAGGGTACGACGAGATGCGCCCCAGAAATAACGAGCGGTGTCTCGATCCTTGATCGATATTAATACCTTGATGACGATTAATTAGCTTGGCCCACTTTATTTAATTACAGACGAGGATTTAATTGAGCCATTCGGAGAGAAATCGCGGCTGCGACGCTACTGACATCTATCTTGTACCATTCATAACTGTCAATTCTACGCCACTTACTTTAGTAAAGGTTGCGGTTAAACATTGATTCCCTTTGCTACCCAGAAGTGCGCTACAGCGGTTATAAATCTTGAGAAGGGAAGAATTAAAATTCTATTAAAACGTTTTTGAAAGCCTTCTTTCATACTGTAACAAATGAGAACTGCAAATGGGTGGCCAGGCGGTCCAGGGATTGTGATAGGCAAAGCGGCACCAACTGTTCCAGCGTCACCTTCAGTTTTATGGAATTTAAACTTATTTGTGTACTAACTTAACATCTTTCAACGTAAAGTCATATGCGATGATCAACGAGATGATGTTAAAATGGATACAGGGTACGTAGAGCTTAGAGTTACCAGACATTCATCTTTCACAATAAGGCAAAACCTCGAATGTTAGGTCATTTCGAATGAAATGATGTTCAAATGAGTCCAGGATACATAGAGCTTACAGTTACTACTCATTCATCTTTCAGGATAAGGGAAAATCTACAACGTTAAGTCATATCGGACGATGAATGATATGATGTTCAAATGAGTACAGGGTACATAGAGCTTAGAGTTACCAGAGATTCATCTTTCAGGATATGGGAAAACCTACAACGTTAAGTCATATCGGACGACGAATGAAATGATGCTCAAATGAGTACAGGGTACGTAGAGCTTAGAGATACCAGAGATTCATCTTTCAGGATATCGGAAAACCTACAACGTTAAGTCATATCGGACGACGAATGAAATGATACTCAAATGAGTACAGGGTACTTAGAGCTTAGAGATACCAGAGATTCATCTTTCAGGATATCGGAAAACCTACAACGTTAAGTCATATCGGACGACGAATGAAATGATACTCAAATGAGTACAGGGTACGTAGAGCTTAGAGATACCAGAGATTCATCTTTCAGGATATGGGAAAACCTACAACGTTAAGTCATATCGGACGACGAATGAAATGATGCTCAAATGAGTACAGGGTACGTAGAGCTTAGAATTACGAGACATTCATCTTTCAGGATAAGTGAAAACCTACAACGTTAAGTCATATCAGACGATGAATGAAATGATGTTCAAATGAGTACAGGGTACATAGAGCTTACAATTACCAGATATTCACCTTTCAGGATAAGAGAAAACCTCCAACGTTAAGTCGTATCGGACGATGAATGATCTTACAGTTACCAGACATTCATCTTTCAGGATAAGGGAAAACCTCCAACGTTAAGTCATATCGGACGATGAATGAAATGATGTACAAATGAGTACGGGTTACATAGAGCTTAGAGTTAGCAGATATTCGTCTATCAGGACAAGGAAGAAACTGCAGCGTTAAGTCATGTCGGACGATGAATGAAATGGTGTTCAAATGAGTACAGGGTACATAGAGCTTAGAATTACCAGACTTTCATCTTTCAGGATAAGGAAAACCCTCCAACGTTAAGTCACATCGGACGATGAATGAAATGATTTTCAAATGAGTACAGGGTACGTAGAGCTTAGAATTACCAGACTTTCATCTTTCAGGATAAGGAAAACCCTCCAACGTTAAGTCATGTCGGATGATGAATGAAATGATGTTCAAACGAGTACAGTGTACGTAGAGCTTAGAATTACCAGACTTTCATCTTTCAGGATAAGGAAAACCCTCCAACGTTAAGTCATATCGGACGATGAATGAAATGATTTTCAAATGAGTACAGGGTGCATAGAGCTTAGATTTAATAGACATTCATCATTCAGGATAAGGGAAAAACACCTTGACCGAGAATCGAACTCGGGTCCTGTTCACCGTCAGACAGATGCGCTACCACCATGCTCCTGAGTTGGGCACTTGTCGTTTCTGTCCGATATTTAGGAGATTTTGATCATTACTAAGATCGGCATTTGTTTCGTTTTTTCAGTAACGATGTTGGTACCCATAGGCACACACACGCACGCGCCAATTTGCTTGTAAGATTACATTTGGTTACGTTCAGAAGCCCCTAAACATGAATTTACTATAAAATTTGGATATCCGGTTAAAGCAAGCTTAATCAGGATGTGAGAACGTATTGCGCGCAGTGCAATGGAATAGTACAAAGTAGCGGGTCGGTGGTCGGGGGTGTAGTTATTAGTCACACGCAGGTGCGGCACACACAGGACGTAATTGTAGATAGAAACCGCGTGGGTGTTGTCAACTAGGTCCCAGAACACCTGATTATAGAATATGTAGCACTGATGTACGTAGGCGTCCATCACAGCATGTGGGGATAACATCTCGTATATTGTGTCCAATATGTAAAAAGTTTCAAATTTCATAAAGATGATACGTGCTTCGCGATTACTGTTATTTAAAAAAAAAAAATTCATCACATTTGTGTACGCTATTTTTATAAAAACCGGTAAAGTGTCGCAACAGTTTTATACAAGGTGTTCATTTTTATTTATTATTATCCGCCCTCCGATTAAGGAAGAATGACGTCATAGTTGGCTGGTGAGTCTATTCTGATTCTTTTTATTTTTTTTTTAATTTACGTCCTCTGACGTTAAGTCATATCGGACGTTGAATGGAATGGGTGAAATGATGCTCGAATGGGACCGGGGTCCATAGAGCTTAGAGTTACCCGACATTTGTCTTTGATGATAAGGGAAAACCCCGGAAAAAACCTTATCCAGGTAACTCACACTGACCGATATTCGAACTCGGGACCTCTTGAACATGAGGCAGACACGCTACCGAGGCGGGCGAGTCTATGCTGATTTCATAGTACCCCCTACGGAGAAGAAACGAGAATTTTTGCGGAACAGTAAGCAAAGTACAGCGCTCTCAGTGTGGTTGAGCTGGTAACTAATACAACCAGCCTCTCCTTTCTCCCATCGGTAATAGTGATTAACATTTTGGTACATACATATGTATAAGCAGCACGTTTTATACTCTAAAGATTACCATCATGGATATGTAGACAGAGCACTGCGTCTTCATAGTCGAATGCTGCTGACGTAGCGGCATTAAAATTTGTGACACATATAAGTAAGTTAAACCGCTGCGTAGAGAAGTTTATGTAACGCTATCCGGCATTCAGACAAGTCCCTCGGAGCGTAATGTTGTCAAAAGTGTCCAGGTAACGTCAAATTGACATACTTTTGTTTGCAACATAAACGTCTTGCATTTTATCAGTAAACGATTTAATTTTTTTCATTCTCACGCTTAATTAAATTGTCTATTAATGTTGGTGTCCTTATATATTTTAAAACCAATAGGTACATCAAACATTTCCTAGATACAAAATCAGTTACTCGTAAAAAGGGAAACACTTATAAAGTGATTGGTCCCAATCTAGAAGTAATAAATATAATAAATATTATATTTATATAATATAAATAGTCTGTTTCTTGCCCGCCTCCGTGATGTGAGGTAGCGTGTGTGCCTCATACTCAAGATGTTGCGTGTTCGAATCTTGCTAAAGATGAGTTACCTGGATAAGGCTTTTTCCAGGGTTTTTCCTTATACTACGTAGACGAATGTCGGGAAATTCCGAGGTCTAGGGAGCCTGGACTTATTTGAGCATCATATCACCCATTTCATTGATTCATTGAATCATTCATCGTTCTATATGATGTACACTGTTGAAAGGTCAAAAGAATTATGTTTCTTTTACTAAAATGTTTGGAAACTAATGCTGTTGTTAATCTGGCATCCCTTTATTAAATTATAATCAGTTATATATCTTCACAGAGAAACACAAAATTTCAAGATTTATCCGTGATTTATGGTGTTCACATTCATTAAAGCAACCTCTAGGGCAGGGGATCCACCTCCCTCAGCTGCTGTGGTGCGAACGGTGCGGACCCCTAGCAGTTGTGGTACCTCTGACGTTACTAGAGGAACCTCGTGCCGAACTGCCGAGCCGCTCCCGTAGGGGAGTTGTTCGGATTAGGTTGGCAGTGGTTCCCGATACCCGTGGGAGATCGGTAGTCTGCGAACGGGATTGAGGGAAGCCATATATTCCCGCGTACTAGCCTGTATAGCTAGTATACTCCTCCACAGGAGAGAAAGTCTCCGAGGGGCGTGACGCAGGGGGGTGGTCGAAGGTTCCCACACCCTCCCTGGACAGGTTTATGACACCCCATGTCAGTACAGTTACAGACCATTCAAAAACATTCTGACGGCTTCTACTTTTGTGAATGAATCTTCTTGGCTTTAATGTACAGAGTGAATAGGGCGCATGTTTTTTTAACGGTCTGCTCCTTGTATAGCAAGCGTTCTCTGCCACAAAACATTCGCTGTCTTGTCCCACAGGACATTCCTTACAGGGATTTTCTTTGCGTTGCTATACTATAGGTGTGCTAGATCACCAGGCGACCCCACCGAGGTTGATCGGTAGCCTTCCCCTTTGGGGTTATCGCGCGTAATTGGCGTATCCACTTCCATCCCGTCTTGTGTTTTCGGACCAGATGGGGGAGTCCTTGTTAGTCTCTAGGCCTTGCCCTATGGAAAGCCCCACGGAGGCGCCGGGTGCCTTTCGTGGACAGCTCGGTAGTAACTCCCTGGTCGTTAGGGGGAGAGGGGGGGGGTCGGTCTCACTTTGTGAAGGCTACCCTGATAGATACTCAGGTTGCAAACGATACAACAAAGAAGCATAATAGGCTCCAGTTATGGTTCTGCCTTTCTACAAGTAGTCTAAGAGCATTATTGCTTGAGAATCCCAAACAATAGTGACCTTCACCTTAACCAGCTGACAAAATGGCCCTTGCCTTATTTGCTGCACTTTCACCAGCCTTTGTCCATTGTTTTGGCTGCTGTTTTGACTCGGATGTGTAATGATGGATCCTAGTTTCATCCACGGTCACAAATCGGCCCAAAAAGTCTTATGGATTGGGATTGAACATCACCAGACACTCGGTAGAAGTGTTCTTCCGGTTGCGCTTTTGTTCGACTGTGAGCTATCGCGGCTCATAGCTTTTTCATTGGCAATTTTTCATGCAGTTTTCGCTCAGTTAAGATGTCTACAGCCTCAGCAGTGTCACGAATTTTGTTTCGGCGGTCTTGCTGCATAACCAGATCGTGGAGTTCTTCAATAGCTTCCTGTGTGGTGACCTCATTTAGGCGACCAGAAGGCGATTCATCTTCAGTGCTTCTATGACAACGTTTAAATTTATTGATAGAAAAGTAAATGGCCTTCAATGTTAGTACAGAGTGCGGTGAACTTCATCCAATTCAGTTTTGACTTGTGCAGCAGTCCAGCCCCTCAAATGAAAATGTTTAATAACACACAAAACAGTTCTTTCCTCCCATTTTCAGTTACAGCTATCACACTGACCATTTCAGATTACTGTTAAGAATGAACTGTGTATGGTGGCACATTTAAAGTTTCTGTACAATATTTTGAGTAATGAAGTTTACTGTCCACAGAGCTGCAACAAGAAATTTCTATTCCTTCATGGAAATTTACCAGATTTATCAAACGACCCCCTATTGTATTTATTTATAAAGAAGTTTACAATGTTGAAACCTCTTCATGTATCCAAAGTTCAAGCTGCACTCCTCTCTATGATATACATTATACAGTTTGGCCACATCCTGCAAAGGTAAGTTTGTGGGTTCGCAGAATTAAAAGTCTGAATTGCGTCGCTCCCTTAAATACCTCACCGATAATTTCTACACTGTTCTAAAGCAAACCAGAAACCGAATAATCTCTACCAATCAAGAAGTCAGTAGAAATTTCCATTTACCTCACTTATCTGTGTCAGTAAGTCTTTTATCTTCGGCGCTATGTGTATCTGCTTATGCAAGCTCTTTATGTCCGTGAAACACTATCCGTCTGTTATCTATTTGCGCCAAAACCTTTATGGCTGTCGCCACGACAATACCAACACGATTATTACCATTAGCTGCGTCTCGCTGCTCATCAGTACGGTCAACAGGTGACGTAGCTCGCCGCAAATTTGACTACTTTTACAACCTAAATCAGGTCGTCTTCTTGGCATAGTAAGAAAGTTTCTGCGAACCTTAAAGTCACAAAGGAATTCAATTAATTTTATATCAATTCAATTCACATTCACGAATTCACAAACACAAATTATAAAGAAGGTATCCAAGGATACCAAGGTATCAAATGTTGTGACTTTGTGGGTTCGTGAAACTAAAAGTCCGAATTACAGTTGGAACACTTGCCGATTACATAGAATTACGTAGCGCACACAACTACAATCCACCAGTTAGTCTGTCACAGGTCCACTCCACACTCACAATTACGTACAGCTCCTCTGATACACGTACACAGTCCCCCAGTCCGTTCACTAGCACGGCGCCCTTCACGGCTGCTCGCCAAGAACTGAACTGACTCGTCCACTGCAGCCCTTATATAAGAAGATCGCTGTTTCTGGAAGCTTCGCGGCTTGGAACGTCTCCCGATGGTTCCAGACGTCAGGGGGCGGGCAAAGAGACGGTAAAATGCCTCGTGACACTTCCCTAACCATCCTCTTCAGTGAACGCCACAAGATAATGGGTAGGCGTTGGCTAAATGCCTTCTGTCGCCCACTCAGCTGTCAGTTGCTCGTGCCTTCTGATAATTGGGTGACAATATGTATAGTGTTTTAGTGCCTTCACAAATTCGTTTTGAGTTTAATCTTTGAAAGGTATATCATCATGCAACATAATAGAATTCAGTATTGATAACAAACTATACACATTATTTAATAAAATAGGATAAGTGCAATATCTTTATAGACTTTGGCAAGAAGTTGAATGTCTTTCTACTTTGTAATGCTTTTCTTTGTCGAAAAGAAAAGAAGGTGTATGTATTCCGTAAGAGTTTTCGTTTGGAATATTATATTTAGTTAATAACCCGGTCCACTATTACTTAAGGCTCTTTTTCCTCCCCTTTTAAACCTTTCTTGGACTTATACAAATATTTTAAAACCAAAATTAGACAAATCGGTTCATGCATTCTCGAGTTTTTGTGAGACTGAATAAAGAAGAATTTAATACAGAATATAAACATATTATTAATAATACTTACAAGGGTTAAAATTGTCTCAAGGGCATTGAAATATCTATACAGAGTTACCAATTTGGAGGAAAGCAATATTATCAAGCAGTGTTTTGTTTTGCAGATGAAATGCAAATGAGGAGAGTCTTGGGCGCAAAAAGTAAGGGAACTGATGGAACAGATAGGTATGGGACATATTTGGAGAAACGAGGAGTATTATTATAGCGGCTTTTGGAAAGAGGTAGAATTAAGGCTGGAAGATTTAGATAGCCAAGTTATATTTACCAGTGTAAGGGAGAAATATCATTGAGGACATATAGGGAAATAAAGACATTGTGGGGGAGGGAGAAGTACATACATGTGTGTAATAAGTCAGGGCGTGAAGGATTTGCCTGGGCAAGGACAGGAGTTAGAAATTTAAAAGGTATTAGATATGAAAAGGATACAGGGAAATGCCCAATGTGTGGAGAGGAGGATACAGATTGGCATGGTATACTTTATTGCAGACAAAGATATGGAGAGAACAAACTTGCCAACAATAGAGGGACAGTTTTAGGGAGGGGAGGTATTAATAAAAAAATGTAATTGGTAAAAGGAGAAAAGAATGCAAGAAATATAGGTGAATATTTTGGGAAAATTAGAGAAAAAATGGTTAAGAGTGATGAAGAATAACTAACAATTAAGGACTGGAAAACTAGAAAGAGGGTTACAAGGGAGAGGAGGGTCATCAATACAGGTAAAACCAGGGGCTATGTGTATTGGGACCGAGATGGGCAAGCAGGTAGAAAGGGTATGTTAGATGTGAATAAGTCATTTTGTTATTGTGTAAAAGAAATATTACAAATGTCAATGTATCAATGAAGTTGTATGTAGAAGAAAGATGAGAAATAAATACAAATACAAAATACTACTTTAATTAATGGTTTTAATAAAGACCTTATACAAAATAAGATTGTAAAATTTAAATATAAAAAAACTGTTAATGATACTTCTACCCTTAAGAATAAAAGAAAATTATAATTAAAAAAAATTACTTACCACCCTTGGGTTAATAAACATTTTCAATTTTTTTTAAAGCAGTTTAGTTCCTCAACACAAATATAGTATTGAAAATTTACTACATTTCCCTAAAAAATAAAATTCCTAATAATAAAAAATCTGGTATTTAACAATGTAATTGTTTAGATTGTGATCAGGTTTATATTGAAAAGACGAAACATAATTTGGAGACCTGAGCAAAATAAATTTTCGTAACATTAAGTATAAACAAACTGATAAATCGGCCATAGTAGATCATTTTTGGCCATTTAACCATGAAATAAATACTGAAATTAAATTATTAAAACAATCAAATGTCCAGATAGATTTAATGGTTTGGGAAATGGTATTTATTTAAGAAAACAAACACCGAGTAATGACTTTTGATATACCGGCACTCGATTTTGTTTTTAGATTTGTTTCGTTTTCAGATTTTGGTAATACTGAAAAAACATAAAAACATGGTAACCGGAATCCTTGAGCACTAAGTGTGTTGATGGACTGACGATGCAAGAAATTTGTCTGTGAAATCGATCTCAATTAGAAAGAATAATTAAATGAGTGAAGTTTTTGCTATAAATAGTTATATTTGTGTAATATTCATTGTTTCACTGTAGCTATTTTAATTTTCGTCAGTTCATTTATATATATATATATATATATATATATATATATATATATATATATATATATATAAAGAAGTTTGTCTTGAATATGTTGTGTTACTTTTGTTACAATGTTCTGTTTAAAGGGTAGTTTCCTAAAAACCATCGAATTACATCTTTCGAAAACGCTGAAGTAAAATACAGATCTAGCATTTAAGTAACCTCTCGTTTTTGGGTTACACTGTTCAAAACACACATGCAGACGCTCAAGGATGCTTTTGTAAAAAAATTGCTTTGGGGTGGAGATTCAGGGGATTCGGTGAAATCTCCTCTACTTATTCTAAGTAAAGCTAAACTATATTTCAAATGTATGTTGATTATATTCGACGCAAAGGAAGTATTCAATCTGATCATTATGAATGTTACAGAAACAGGTTTGTAAGTTGCCAGGCAACCAGTTAAGATCTCTTTGTTGACATGATTAATCACTCCCAACAAATCTGATATGCAAAGGACAACCTAATTAACAATAATAGTTTTGAACAAATTGCCGTGAGCTCGTCGCCGTTCTCACGAGCCGTTTTTGTGGACACGCCCACACATGGCTAGTCTTTACCGCTGTATGCCTCAGCATCTATAATTCAGCAAGTCACGTAAAAATACACGATGATTTAACAACATATCAGACCTCTGCAGGAAAAAATTACGGTAGACCGGTGGTGCTGAAATAATCCTGCAATATAATACTTCTTTAGTACTGTCCACTACAGCAATTGTCTACACTTGACTCGTGTTTTATTTAATATCGCTGTTATAAATAGATATTTATATAAATTAGTCATACGGTCGAAACACAAACTAACAGATGGAAGTAAAGAACAAATATTTCTGTATCATCTCACGTCTGATGTGTTTCTGTTGTATTTTAGGCAACATATCAAAGCCGAGAGTGATTTAGTACGTCAGCTTCATTCACAACTCAACGCTACATGAGTACGTCTACTCCATTGTTTTATATGTTTTTATTTGATACAAGGGCCCATGGAAAGTTACATTCATTCACCTACAGGAAACACAATCAAGAACTGCAATACTGGGGAGAGGTACGAGGTAATATCGTTAAGTGTCGAATCTTTTAACTCCTTACAGAGCATAAATTTAATGAAACACACTATCAAAAACGCAAGAATACTATGATAACACCGAGTTTGGAGGTATCAAATTTTACAGCTTCCACACCTAATAATTACTAATATTAATAAGAGTAAGTGATGTACGAAGTACAAGTTGTTATTTAACACACTTCAGCTAAGAAAGTTTACTGGATCTTCTCGTCAGATGCAGTATATTAATAACAAAATTTGTATTTAATTTCACTATTTTTCTAAAGATTTGACGCGAAGAACCTCAAGATAACCTCCATCTAGGATAATCACTCCTTCACGAAGAATGTAGTGGTCGAAATCATGTTCAAATGAGTACAGGATACAAAGAGCTTAGTTACCAGACATTCATCTTTCAGGATAAGGGAAAACCTCCAACGTTAAGTCATATCGGGCGATGAATGAAACTACTGATGAGTACAGTGTACATAGAGCTTAGAGTTACCAGACATTCATTTTTCAGGATAAGGGAAAACCTCCAACGTTGTCATATCAGACGATGAATGCAGCTACTAATGAGCACAGTGTACATAGAGCTTAGAGTTACCAGACATTCATCTTTCAGGATAAGGGAAAATCTCCAACGTTATGTCATATGGGACGATGAATGAAATGTTGTTCAAATGAGTACAAGTTACACAGAGCTTATAGTTACCAGACATTCATCTTTCAGGATAAGGGAAAATCTCCAGTGTTAAGTCATATTCGACTATGAATGGAACTATGTTCAAATGAGTAGAGGACACATAGACCTTAGAGTTAGCTGATATGCTATTTTAGGATAAGGAAAAATGACGAATGAAAAGGTTATCCAGGAAGTCATCCTAGAGTTATTGGAACTCCGGACGTCTTGAACGTGAGGCAGACTGGCTAATGTCTTTACATAGGGAAATTTCGACAGTATTTGATTTCTTTAAAACGCCTCTAATAACATTAATCGTTATACGATGTGTGTAAGATATTTTCATGGTGATTCAAGTATATATCTAAATTTTCTGGGAGTATTATCAGACCTTTGTATAGCTGGTAGACTTTAAATGATAGACAAAATCCACTACACAAAAAAATTTGGACCTCATTCAGATCTTAATATTTTGTCTCAGATACATTGTTTTATATTTAACAATTTCTGAAATATTTCTGTATTTTATTTTGAGTTTTCAAATACTCATTTTGTTTTTCAAATGGTAAGGCCTTATTCCAATTTTATGTTTTGGACGTGCACAGAATTTGAAGGGAATATGCAAGGAAACTATTTCTAGAGATGTTTGTCTTAATATGAAGCAGGTAAAGGGATATACGTATTTACAATTTTTTTTTTCAAGAGTTGATACAGAAAGTCATTTGTGTTTAACAGGTTAGATTTATTTTGGATTTTGGATTTTACGAATCATTGGTCACGTTACAATTTAACGCTTGAATGACATAAGTGAAGAAATGAGTTTTAGTTCCAATGTGGTCCACAGTGAGCAAACAAACAGATGCAAATGTTGGTGCAGTACATGTCGAAATATACACTCGTTCTCTCGCTGGAAACGGTAAATAAAACGCAGGAAAGATAACATCATTAACGGAAGAGACAAGGTAAATGCACTCACGAGATGGTTAAAATGGAAATGCAGGGGCGGGAAAATCCGGAGCCCTGGAAAGTATTAGGCAATAAAGGAAATGTTAAAAAAGGAGCACATGACATCTTAAAGGGAAGGAACAAACTGTGATGCCAGTGTAGAGGAAATGAGAATGGGAGGAAAGAGATAACCTCGGCGCAGTCTTCTTGTTGTCTAATGCATCCACGAGAATATCTTGCTGTACACGCAATAATCCTTATGAAAGTAGAAACGTGACTAGAATGAAGCACTCTACTTACTACTGTTAAAATAATGGGTTTGAAATAGTTCTTAAAATGTTACGATTGTGGTTCTATGTCGGCGTCGGGCTGTCGGAACGTAAACAAGATAAGATGTGTGTGGCTCAATTGCTTAGACACTGGCCCACTAATCTCAAGGTAGCGAGTTCAAATTCGTACCACGTAGATGGCTTTTAAGGTGCTTTAAAGGTATGGCAGCATATTGTGCATTTGACGAAATAGTTGCACCTATTTACAGTGAAGGAATAAGATAGAATGAAGTGTACTAGTCGGCCACGATATGTACGCACTCGGCGAGAAGAGTTACTAATCAGATACGTCACAAGTGGGCGGAGTATAGATGTGTTCTGGACTCGTGACCTCCGTGGGATGAGGTGTGGGGGAGAGGGGAACCGTTGTCCGGTTATGCAGCGAGTGAGCAATACAGTAAACATTCAGCAATCACCTGCAGAAAGTCACGTAACCTACTTGAGTAGCAAGATGCAAAACTAGTTCAGCGCAGTAGGATTTACTAATCTTCCCACCGTGTCTGAAGATCTTAAGAAATTTAAGGTTGTGCATTCGGAAGTGTGTGAGATTATAAGTAGCGTTATAGATAAATGTGATTAAGAAACTTTTAATAAACAATATTCATATCCAGTGTCACAAGCTACTCAACGGACTGCCGCTTGTGTAATAAGTAGGCTGCATGTTATCTTCCCAGCGTTTCTATCTGACGTATATCATTACGTCAGTTTATGTCTGTAGTGAACGCATTCCTTTCAGAGTTCATAAGGCCAGAACATAACAATATTGCAGGTACAGTTCCGATAACGCAAACATCAATAATACCGAGATATTTCCAATGTGACGTGCAGACGTTGCACAGTTCAACACGGTGCTTCTTCGAACCCTTTCTTGTGCAGTTAAAATTCTAATAGTTTAGTGGCAGTTGCAGTACTTTTGTGATAAAATTAGCGTTTGCTGGTGACGTTTAATTACGGAGGCCCCTATGAAGTTAAAAACAAGAAAGGTATTCCATTCGTTGAAATACATATTATATATCGGGTTATACAGATCCGTACACAAGAAACACAGGAGAGAAGAAAGTTACTCGTGGCCCTTGAAAAATCAACACTTAGGACAGCAAAAAATAGTGGAAAAGTCTGGATGAACCATCATGACAATGCTTCAACAACTGGTGTTAACTAACAACTCCGAGGAATAATCGAAAATCACGCAAAAGCATATCTCTTGATGAGTTGATAGGTGCGTTGTGCGTGGACAATTTTTGGAGTATTATGAACAGAAAAAGGAAATTCCTACTTTGATTAAACTTCTGAACTTGGCTAAAGAAGAAATAAGCTTTCAGGATGGCAAAGAAAATTTAGAAAAATATTAAGAAATGGATTTCAATGTAAAAAATGCAAAAATAAACCCTACCACCCGTACAGAAAAATAAATACCCTAACACATCTTGAAAGGCACAGCTTATTCATTGGCTAAAAGAAAAGAAAATTAAACATGATCCATAACTGACAAAAAAGAGCTTCTATATATAGTAAAACTTAATAAAGAACAGTATGTTTATTGACTTGATAGAGTAATGGAACAAAGAGGCTTTACAGACTTACGCCTTCCTCCATACAACTGTGACCTTAAACCCTATAGAACTTATTTGCAATTTAATTAAACAAAAGATTGCAACAAAGAAGTATCTTCGATTATTTTGAGCATCTGAAAGCTATGACTAGCTGCATAGATCAAATTACACAAAATGATTGGATAGAAGCATGTAAGCACGTGAAAAGAATTGAGGACGATTTTAAGTGCCGAGATGGGTTAATGGAGGAAGCAATTGAAGATCTAATTATAAACGTGGGTCTAGAGAGCAGCGATGAAGATGAAGACTGCATTCGTGATAAATGTTATTTCGAGAACATGGATATTGAAGCAAAAAATAGCGCAGTGACAGTGATACAGCTGATGAAGGGAACAGTGACACGGATATAGCAGATGAGGTATCTGAAATAAACATTCCCGAACGTGCTACTTCCGAGAATTAACGTGCAGACATCAGCAGGTGAGTACTGTTTTAATTGCGTGACTGTACATTCGCAATATCGCCTTTCCCCTCGCTTCCCCTCGCTTCTCGCGGTTCCCTAACCTTCATGTAGTAAACAAAACAGTGGCGCCCTCCGTCAAGTGCATTCATATCTTAGCCGACTAGTAAATAATAATGTAATATATATTTAGTACTATATTTTCAACTTACGTACAATTATTGTAGTTTATCGCCTAGTTTCTCTGTCTGTTTTCAATTTTCCCTTTCCAATCTGCAACTGTCTGCATATCAACATCATTTGCTTCATCACACACAGCATTCCCTTTTTTAAATGTTTATCTATCGATCAGCAAGTATGCTTTACAGATGTTTGTTATAGAGAAACATAGTAACCAAACGCATAGCAACTGAGGTAGCCGTGAATGATTGCTCTAGGATAACTGGGTAACAGTTGTTTTAATTTAAATTTAAAAAGGGTTTGAAACATTTATAAATTTATAAAAGAAAAACAAATAAAATTATGTAAAAATATATGTAATTTTGTGATTGGCCGTACTAATAATTGTATTACGTAATGTAGTGACGTAGCAGTAAATTGGCCAATCATATAAAAGTTATATATGGGTAGCGATAGTATCGGAGGATTAAATAATCTTGGTGTAGAAACCGAAATAAAATTCGTCTTTATTTCTGAAACACCGAAGAGATCGGATGGTTTTCTTTCTTTCTTTTTTTTTTTTTAAAAAATACTCGAAAATATTTAAGTGTTAGTTCAATTTGAAGTATTAGATTGATTCCGATCACAGTATAAAGTTTTGTGATAAGAATTGTAATGGATTTTGTGTTAAAATAAATAAACAAAAGATTCATTTCTTATAGAAATTCAAATTAAAAGTCTTAATGATTCCTTCACTCGTTACCATCCTTGTAACTTAGAGTTTTCATTGCTCGTAAGTAAGAATATAACAGAAGAATATTAAAAGCTAGCCGAGACATAATTAAGGATTTTCCTGATAGCTTCGGGGGACATCTTCGTCATCAAGTCATAAGGTAAGATCGATGAAGTAAGATCAACGACGGGAAACGAGATACCAGCACGAATCTTGCTATATTTGTTGCCGCAACTTTGGGGAATTGAAACCCACAACAACGGAGGAATCCTGTTAGAACTGTAACACAAATTCAGTAAAGAAGTAAATAAATAACTCTGATGATAGTTATCACTCGTCTGGGTCGTCTGTACTGGAGAGGTCACTAAGGAGAAGATCTTGTGTCAGTCTGCGCTTGAGGCGAGTTGGTTGGCGAGTGCGAGCGCCGAGATTGTAGGTGACTGCTCCAGGGACCTCTTGGAGATGGTAAAAGAAAGGTCGTGGCAGCCGGCGGATGTGCTGGTGAACGGGTAGAAGACAAAACTCGCGATGAAGTTGTTAGTTTCTGACGAACCGTGGAGCATTTGTAGCTGTACGCCGTACCCTGTTTTTTGTAATACCTGCGGCGGAGATTAGTCTGCAGACTGGAGCTGCATAGGTAAAAATAGGACGGACTAGAGATGTGTAAAGAAGAAGGGAGGATTCATAAACAAGTGAGGTGCGTCTGTTGAGTACAGGGTACAGTTTTGAGAGCCGGGCAGACGCAAGTGTAACAGACCGACAGATGTGGGCGTTCCAAATAAGTCGAGAGACTAGTAGCACCCCAAGATACTTCACTGGCACACTGGTAGTTAGCCATTAGAGTAAAATAAGACTAAATAATAAGAATAAAATAAGCAACTCGAACTAAAGATTGCCTCTATCCAGTCACGGCCACCTAGCACGGCATTCAAAACAATGTTATGAAAACGTTTGAAACTCTCGAGGCATCCACTGGAAGTTCTGAAATTATCTTTGTCTAGTTTTCTTGTTGTCTCTAAAGCTTGTGTCGGAAGTAATGGTCCAGAAATGGGAATTCCTTTAGCGCGTGTACTAACAAACCACTCGAACACAACACGATTTATCTCGTCATACTCTCTAGATTTTGTGATGGGTTTCACATGTTCTGTGTTTGTTCTTTTTGTGTTCTTCAATAACCTTAACTTTTACTTAGAGTGATAGTATCTTATGTTTAGAGCTCATTTTACAGAATTTGTGTTTATAGAAACTACGTTTTCAAAATTCATCAAAGTTCGCAGACTTCTTATACTCATACGTGATTACTTGAAAGAACGAAACTGAGAATGAACACACTACAAAACAGTTGTACACTTACCATGTGTGTTGGAAGAGAGATGAGAGAGCTAATGCTTTGTTTTCTCCTTTCCTCGAACGATAGTTTATGAACTTTTACTTCATAGATCTTCGGAGCAAGTGGAACACATCTGGCAGTTATGATCCTATGTCTTAGCTAAGATAACATCATCACAATATAAAGATGGGGAATACCAGATTCTGTTGCAATACGGGTAAATAATTAGCTCTAAAAACAAAAACAAAATTACTGTTTGAAATATATTCCGGGCTTATAGGCCGTGGTCTACTGGACTCTCTTCTTCTTCTCCTTCTTCTTCTTCTTCTTCTTCTTCTTCTTCTTCTTCTTCTTCTTCTTCTTCTTCTTCTTCTTCTTCTTCTTCTTCTTCTTCTTCTTCTTCTTCTTCTTCTTCTTCTTCTTCTTCTTCTTCTTCTTCTTCTTCTTCTTCTTCTTCTTCTTCTTCTTCTTCTTCTTCTTCTTCTTCTTCTTCTTCTTCTTCTTCTTCTTCTTCTTCTTCTTCTTCTTCTTCTTCTTCTTCTTCTTCTTCTTCTTCTTCTTCTTCTTCTTCTTCTTCTTCTTCTTCTTCTTCTTCTTCTTCTTCTTCTTCTTCTTCTTCTTCTTCTTCTTCTTCTTCTTCTTCTTCTTCTTCTTCTTCTTCTTCTTCTTCTTCTTCTTCTTCTTCTTCTTCTTCTTCTTCTCTTCTTCTTCTTCTTCTTCTTCTTCTTCTTCTTCTTCTTCTTCTTCTTCTTCTTCTTCTTCTTCTTCTTCTTCTTCTTCTTCTTCTTCTTCTTCTTCTTCTTCTTCTTCTTCTTCTTCTTCTTCTTCTTCTTCTTCTTCTTCTTCTTCTTCTTCTTCTTCTTCTTCTTCTTCTTCTTCTTCTTCTTCTTCTTCTTCTTCTTCTTCTTCTTCTTCTTCTTGTTGTTGTTCTTGTTGTTGTTCTTGTTGTTGTTCTTGTTGTTGTTCTTGTTGTTGTTCTTGTTGTTGTTCTTGTTGTTGTTCTTGTTGTTGTTCTTGTTGTTGTTCTTGTTGTTGTTCTTGTTGTTGTTCTTGTTGTTGTTCTTGTTGTTGTTCTTGTTGTTGTTCTTGTTGTTGTTCTTGTTGTTGTTCTTGTTGTTGTTCTTGTTGTTGTTCTTGTTGTTGTTCTTGTTGTTGTTCTTGTTGTTGTTCTTGTTGTTGTTCTTGTTGTTGTTCTTGTTGTTGTTCTTGTTGTTGTTCTTGTTGTTGTTCTTGTTGTTGTTGTTCTTGTTGTTGTTGTTCTTGTTGTTGTTGTTCTTGTTGTTGTTGTTCTTGTTGTTGTTGTTCTTGTTGTTGTTGTTCTTGTTGTTGTTGTTCTTGTTGTTGTTGTTCTTGTTCTTGTTGTTCTTATTCTTGTTCTTGTTGTTCTTATTCTTGTTCTTGTTGTTCTTATTCTTGTTCTTGTTGTTCTTATTCTTGTTCTTGTTGTTCTTATTCTTGTTCTTGTTGTTCTTATTCTTGTTCTTGTTGTTCTTATTCTTGTTCTTGTTGTTCTTATTCTTGTTCTTCTTGTTCTTATTCTTGTTCTTCTTGTTCTTATTCTTGTTCTTGTTGTTCTTCTTGTTCTTGTTGTTCTTCTTGTTCTTCTTGTTCTTATTCTTGTTCTTGTTCTTGTTCTTGTTCTTGTTGTTCTTCTTGGTCTTCTTGTTCTTCTTGTTCTTATTCTTATTCTTCCTAGACGTTTCGTCTGCTAAAGTCTGTTTAGTTCACGCATGTGCAGTTTGGAGTCAAAGGAACCCAAGCGTCCCGCCCACTAATGACCGTCATAAATCTATCTGCACACTTCAGAAATGGAACACTGTCGTTGAGGACCAATAGCAACCCTGATTTTCTCGAAGTGACAGTTGCATGTCTACTCCACGTGGAGTCTCAGTTGCCAAAGTTCCAAC
Source organism: Mantis religiosa (assembly GCA_030765055.1). NCBI lineage: Eukaryota > Metazoa > Arthropoda > Insecta > Mantodea > Mantidae > Mantis > Mantis religiosa. The sequence continues at coordinate 199,550,839 of CM060949.1, read as the reverse complement.
TTCCAGTTGATCTGTTTCATTACGTGCAGAAATACGTTGTGTGTCACGATGTGGAGACCGTGGGAGGGAAATGCAGTGGTGAATGCAAATGAAGTAGTAGATTACTTTCAGTCAAGTGAAAATAATCAGTGATGACAATAGTGTGAATAACTGGGCCGAGTTATGTTACCGGAAAAGCCACAAAAACAAAGTTATATAGGGAACTGTTTCTAAGCAAATTCAAGCGCTTGTTTTGAACACATATAAATATGTGCTGAAAAATAATCTTGGTAAGGGGTCATGCAATGAACCTGATGATAAATTCTGGGTATTCACAGAAATACAGTAAGGAATACTGTGACGAAAGGAATACCAAAGACGCCGATCAAGTGTGAAAACAAAAGAAAACGTTTCTCTAAAGTAGATAATTTCACATGGGATTTAATTCGTCCAGAAATTTATAGATTCTATGCAAAAGGAAGAGCGCCCACCTTAGATGAATTGGTTGCACATTTGCAAGAAATTTGTGATTTTCCTTTGCGCGGCCTCTTAAAGGAGCTGGGTTTCAAATACCGCACATCGAATAAGTTAAGGTTATTATGGAACCAAAACTAAGGAAATTTCGCAGTAATGGACATCAGATAATTTATTTTGACGAAACCTCGTACGATACCCATCAGGTATCGAGAAACGTGGCAACTTTGCTGAACGGACTGCGAGAAGGAGGGTCTGTCTCGTAAAACGATTATAAGGGTTCGTCAAAGGCAGCAGCTGACGTGCACACGCGTTAACTAAACAGACTTTACTAAAAAGGAGTGAAGCTTTACCTCCCAGGCTTTATGGACTGCCGAAGATTCACAAACCTGGCACGCCTTTAAGACCGATTGTAAGCGCTATTGGCTCACCAACTTACACGATTGCGAAATACCTCACAAATATACTACAACCTCACATCGGCAACACAGATACTTACATCAAGGACTCCTACCATTTCATTCAAAAACTCAAGACCATCATCCTACAACCCAACGACATGCTCGTCAGTTTTGACATCACATCTCTATTCACAATGGTCCCAGTCAGTGAAGCCATAACACAGCTTAAACAGCTTTTTCCTGAAGACATCGTGGCACTCTTCCACCATGTTCTCACCACCACGTACCCCCAATGGAATCACGACTTCTATGAACAGACAGACGGTGTTGCAATGGGAAGTCCTCTCAGCCCAGTTATCGCTAATTGCTATATGGAATTCTTCGAAGCTACTGGCTTAGATTCAGCACCACTTAAACCTTCGTGCTGGTGGCGCTACGTGGACGACATGTTCGTCATTTGGAGCCACGGAGAATCATCTCTGACAGAATTTCTACACCACCTCAACAGCATCAATCATCAAATTCAGTTCACTATGGAAAAAAGAACAGGACGGAAAATTGCCCTTTTTGGACGCAATGGTAAACAGGAAGGAGAATGGCACATTAGGCCACAGAGTATACCGTAAACAGACTCACACAGAGCAATACCTTCACAAGAACTGCAATCATCATCCGAGACAAAAGCGCTCTATGATGAAAACTCTGGCAGACCGAGCTACACGCATCTGTGAACCACAATACCTACAGCAAGAATTTCAACACTTAGACAAAACACTACAGTCAAATGGCTACACAAAACGCGAAATCAATAGAGCATTACACCTTAAGAGAGGTTCCACCATTACACAAACAGCTACAAGCCCGGAATATACTTCAACTAGTATTGACACCGGCCGTGAAAGCCTAAGAACCTTGATGAAAAAAACAAAATTACGCAACTACGGTAACTAGTGCTTATTTCAAGGAAATAAAGAAAACTATTGCACGTGTGAAACGACTATTTATTTAGGCTGGAAATAGAAACATATGCCATTGCCTGTTGAATTTTAATAAATATGAATTCAAAATCAGTTTTTCCCAAAGTATGCAAATATATGCATTTTAAAACTACACTAGTGACCTCTTAAAGGTGAGAGTGTTAAAGTGTACTGCTGATGCATACATTTAGACTACACAAATACTCTGTATTTTATATTTTGCTCTGCTTATGAGATAATCTTCGCCTCGCAGCTGTCAGGTAGTTCTGTTACGAGTACTATAATTGAAAGAATGTTTGGTTTAGGGGAAGATTCAGGTTTTGTATGGGGCACAAAGCTACAACCGCAAGCATGATCAAAATCAGTTTTACCTCTACAACAGCCTGGTTATGAGGCAACCTTCATGAGAATTGCAAGAGGAAAACGTTATGAAGGAGGCTAAATAAGGGAGAGAGAACAGGAAAAATGGGGGAAGGAGGTAGCAAATTACGGGATGGTGAGCTAATTCGCTGTATGGTTCATTTCCTTGGAAGATGTTGCGCTAGGAGGGCGGTAAACTTCATAGGGCTGCTACTCTCGTTCTTTGTTTTCACGCTTCGTAAGATATGAATCCGCTGAGTTGGTAACATGCCTTCATAATAAAACACACTGCTTATCTGCGCATGCGCTCACTGCTCTGTACCACAGTAGGACTGTTCATTAACTTTCACATTCATATGACTTCTCTAATCACTGTTCTATTTACTTCATGTTAAACGAGATTAACTGTACTACATGGCAAAGCCAGCAGGCGTATCGGAAAAAATTAGCAACACAGATGTTTACCTAAGCTTATCGCACATACTCAGCGAGTCCAGTATATGTATAATGTGTTCATATATAATCATGTCTTTTGGACAGCAATGTCTCATACATCGGCAGGAGAGAGAAAATATGTCATATAGACACACGCAGTTTCCAATCGCTCTATTTGTGTTTCGTAACTTACTGTACATCAACTTACCACGAGAGCTGTTCAATAAAGAATGAGCACATTCTTGTTTGACTACGTACCTTTACTCATCCTCATAATTTTGATGGTCCTTCTCAAAATAGTCTCCCCTGAATGCGATGCACTTGTTCCAGCGTTTCTGGCAGTCTTCAAAGATATGCTGGAAACCATTTTGACAGAACCTTCAAAATCGCCTCCGCAGCCTTCACCACTGCTTCTGATGATGGATAATGCCTCCCACGAAGGCGTTTCTTCTAGTCAAGGAATAAAAAATAGTCACATGTGGCTAAATCCGGACTATAGGGAGGGTGAGGGATGCACTTCACGTTGATTTTTGCAAGATATTCAGCAACTACACTGGCAATATGTGGCCACGCATTATCGTGGTGCATCATCCAGCCTGCTTCACGGAAATGTGGTCTTTTGCGCCTGATATGGACTTGCAATGTTTTCAGGACATCCCTGTAGTATTGTCCAGTTACTGATGTGTGTGCAGGTACAACATGCTGATAAACCATTCCATGAATATCAAAGAATGAGATGACCATAACTTCGCCAGCAGAAGCAACCACTTTTGCCTTTTGGGGGATGGTGATGAAGGAGTTCTCCGCACTGAGCTTTGCTGTTTGCTCTCAAGAACAAAATAATGTAGCCAAGTTTCATCAGCAGTGATTACGTTTGAAAAAACTCTGGATCTTCCTCTAACATCAACTTTATCTGCATGTTACCTCCATTGCAGCGGTAGGCGACACTCAACATGTCTGAACTTGCCTGGTTCTCACAGGCGGGAACCAGGAGTACCAACAATGAAACTACTACGGCGTGTTTGTTTCACATTAGGCTAACAGAATATAATAAGATTGATTTTTAGTGCGAAAAATTATGACCGTAAAAAAATTATGATCATTCTTTATTGAATAGCCCTCGTATTTTCTGAACGTACTGCGATGCACTTTTGTCAGCATTTTCGTCTGCACATGTCTACAAAAATGGCGTAAAAAATCGTAAACAAAACCCGTGAAACAAATTTCTCATCGATGGAGAAAGAATTGTTAATTGAATTTGTGACGAAGTGTAAGGATATGGTGGAAAATAAGCAAAGGCGATATCAGCATATTCCTTTCGATGCATGTTCGAACTTCTCTTGTACTTCCGCAGTAACCTTCATAGCAACTTGCTTCGACAGTCTCTACCTATGTAGAACATTTTCTTTTATTAGTTCTTCAAAATGATTTCATATTCCATACTGTATTACGAATGCCATTTAACGGTCTTAAATATACCAAATCGATATCAACAGCTGCGTTCACGCCCACCATCTTGACTCTTTACAATTGCTAAGGACTTAACATTTGAAATTTGACTTGTTAGTCAAATTTAGAGAGTTAACACGAGTGTTAAGCTAACACTTGTTGATGAAATGTAATTTTTGTTATAGCTATTGTTAAACCCGTGTTAAGTCTTAACATCTGTTGGTGAAATCAGGCACAACGTTTTCTTCTGTTTCCTCGTCGTACTCCATGTCCCCTACTCCTGAAACAAGATGAAACAGAATGAAGTGTAATGACTGAAAGAGAATCATGTTCTGAAAGTATTTGTGTAAGTGACAAAGAGTGCACGGGTTCGACACCGCGAGGTTACAACTCGCTCTGTGGGCTGGACCCAAATTATGTTGTTAACAAATTTTTCAGCGGGCATACGCCTTCCATAACTCAGCTGTATGCGTGACTCTACCCATAATCTGGCCAATACACACATGTGGTAGTGGTGGCGCCATCCATCTTCTGATTACACAAACCTGACCATAAATTTACTTTGCCAGCATCCCAAATTGGTCCAGAAGTGTGCTCCGGTCCCCTAGCTGGGATGGAAAAACAGGTTGTGTGATATTCTAACAAGGGATATGTCTTAAGCAACATCCTATTAGCTGCTATGATTTGTGGAACATTCAAGATATGGCGTCATTTTCTTGATCTTTTACGACTTTGATATGGCAATCATTGACTTCCTTTTTTGTAGAGGCAAACTTAGACACTATTTAAATAAATGACTGCTTCAACATTCTAACAGACAGCTTATCAAAGGAATGCACCAGCATTTCAGTAACATAAAAATAAAGAGAGAAACATTAATGATCTGAGTCTGGAATGCCAAACTACAGTTCTGTGTAGCAATCACAAGGATTTCTCTTCTGTTTACCATGCTCTCACATTATCCTCAGGTTCAGCCAACTATCAACTCATCCCTCCCTTTCGGGTAGCACCCAATCAGTTTAAAGTTTATATTTAAATTAAGTGTTATTTAATTGCATTAGTTTTTCTGCTTTACTTTTCAATGTCCCAATCTATATTAGATGTGAAAAACCCTTATTTTCCCTCGGAGATCTCTTTAGGAAGTCCAGCCCACCGACTTTACTGCGTTTCCATAGAATTGACAGTCAATGTTTTTGGAAGCCTATTGGTACATGATGGTATTGATTTTGCACGACATAAATGAATATCAACTTGCTACATAAATAATAATTGTTTATAATTTGTTACATTTATTTGAAATTCTCTACCTACTATCGTTATTAATAGATAGCTTTTAGAAAATCTTCTAGCAAGAGATTATTTCAAGAAAATCTGCCTATCTCAGAGGAACAGTTTTCGAACATTTTCACTTTCTCAAAACTGTTTAAAGATTTTGCTAAGGATATTAGTGTATAAGTTATTATCATGGTGCATTGAACGTAGAGGACGGGTACCCATTACACTGGGCAACAATGAAACTGTTTCGGGCTTAAAAATAGTGAATTTACATGTATTTCCAATTGCTGAATTAAAAAATCACCAGAAAATGATAGACTAGCTCTTGTTTTGAAGATAAAGTGACATTTTAGAGTGAAGATTTTAAATTTGGGGGATTTTTTTGGGATTTGGCATACTTGTCAAATAACAAAACACAATCAGAGAGAAATTTTGGAAACTACGCGATGCAAAAGTTAAGGAAGGCATTTTTGTCGGAGCACAAATAAGAGAACTTGTAAAGGATCCTGCATTTGGCCAAATTTTGGAGGGGAAAGAAAAGGAAGCTTGGGAAACCTTCAACTGCGTCGTTCATGGATTTTAAGGCAACAAAATATATGACAACCACAAGCATTTGGTGACAGTGCTCCTGCAAAAATACCGTAACCTTGGATGCAACATGTCCCTTAAGATCCATTTTCTCCACTCGCACCTAAACTTTTCCCCTCCTAGTTGTGGAGCTGTTAGTGATGAACATGGGGAGAGATTCCATCAGGACATTTCTGTTATGGAACAAAGATATCAGGGCCGTTGGAATGAAGTAATGCTTGCGGATTACTGTTGGTCTGTGTATAGGGATTCTGCAGAACTCCATCACAAGAGGCAAGCTAAGACACGAAGAAGTCAACAGGCCATCACATGATTCTCTTCAGACACGACTATCTGCGAAGTATTTTTCCAGCAATTTAGAACTCTTAGTCTATGTAATTACCAGTTAAAAAAATCAAATGCATTTTCATTGCTGTTAGCATGTATGTAATTAAAATATATCCTTTTCTCTCAATCCGTTAATATGTAATACTTCCACCTTGTGTATATCATAGAAACTAGAGCTAATAAAAAATTCTTCATTGACATATTGGTTTTTCTGAAACCAAAATTAGTAGGAATTGCTTCATTAAGTGCTCGAAACACTCAAAAATTATTTTTTGCCCAGTGTTATGGGACATTTAAGCTTTTTGTTCCATAATGACTTTGGAAATGGGTGCAGTCAATATTAAAAATTAATTTTGAACCTATATTTTGTATGTATTTAATTCTAGCAAATATTTTACCCATAGTAACTACTGACAGGAGAGAATTTAAAACATTTATAACTCTCACAGTTTCTGCAGACGGTTCGAATATTATAAGAGCACTTCGAAATTTCAGTGTACCGCTGTATTACTTTTTAAGATAAATGTCACATTAAAAATACAGGCGTTCTCCTTCAAGAATTGGCGCAGTTTTCATGGGCCCAATCCTTGCATTTGGTGTACGTGATGCAGCCTTCATAAAATTTTCGCCACACATGATGCAATCGGGTTCTTCATATTCAAAGCTCAGTGCTTGTCTCACTCTTTCTGTGTAAATTCGCTAAAAATGTTGCGGTTCAGCGGTTAGATGCTACAAGAAAATATTTACTTAAAGGCTCCATTCTGCATAATTTGATGCTAATTTCTGAAATTCATTTTTTATTGTTTCAGTGGCATTCGATGACTATCTAGCGTTTTTTTTTTTTTTTTTTTTTTTTTTTTAGTTTTAATTCCTCCAACGTTAAGTCATATCGGACGATGTTTGAAATGGTTGATATGACGCTCGAATATTCCCAGGGTCCATAGAGCTTAAGAGTTACCCAGCATTCGTCTTTCAGGATAAGAGAAAACCCCGGAAAAGAACCTTATCCAGGTAACTTACCCTGACCGAGATTCAAACTCGGGATTGCTTGAACGAGAGGCAAAACGCTGCCATCTACACTACCAAGACGTGTGTCTAGCATTTTCATTTGTTTATTCAATGCATCATCTTTTCTTCCGAAGAAGTGCCTTTATATGTACCAATGGCAATTTTCCCTTTTGTTTCATTTCCTGCAGAAGTTAATTTGTCATTTCTAATGTGATTTTTAGGAACATAGAGCTGTTCACTTACTTCCCTAATGCTTATCCCCCCCCCCCTATTATATCATCAATCACCAACTGCATGTTTTCCACCATCCAGTTCCCTCTATTTCTCCTCATATTTGTCTGAAACAAACGAAATAAAAGAATTGAAAAATGAGCTACGATTACGTTTGATCGATATTGGATGCGTCACACATACGAGGCACGTATTTTAAGTCAGTACCGTTTTTTAATTAAAAAAAGACGTGCATAGATATCGCAATAATTTTATTTTTACATGAAAGCCTGTACCTCAATCTACTTTTCTACATAGGTCATTTCAGTGAATATTGAGGCACTTGACATAACGTGGCACCAGTTTTTGAATACCCTCTTCATAAAATTCTGCCGCCTGACGTGTTAACCACTGTATCACAACTGTTTTGACTTCGTTATCGTCTTGAAGATGCTGACTGCCCAGATGTTTCTTCAAGTGCAGGAACAAATGGTAGTCGCTGGGCGCCAGATCAGGGCTGTATGGAGGATGATCTAGGGTTTCCCGTTGAAAAGATTTGATGGTCCGATTAGCCACATGTGGACGGGCATTGTCATGCAGCAAAACGATACCCTTACTCAACTTGCCACGTCTTTTGTTCTGGATTGCACGGTGCAGATTGTTCAATGTCTGACAATAAGATACCGCATTGATTGTCTCATTACGAGGCAGAAACTCCACTAGCAATACTTCTTTTCTGTCCCAAAAAAACTGTGCACATGGTTTTACGCGTAGAAATTGTTTGCTTAAACTTCACTTTTGTGGGTGATGATGAATGTCGCCATTCCATGGATTGCTGTTTCGATTCTGGTGTGACGTAGGCCACCCATTTTTCGTCACCAGTAACAATTTTGTATATAAAATCTTCACCTCCATTGTGGTACTGCTCAAGGAGAGTCAATGCACTGCCTAAACGTTGGGTTTTGTGCAAATCCGTCAACATTTTCGGAACCCAACGTGAACACAATTTCCGGTACTTCAAGTTCTCGGTCACAATGCGATACAAAACACTACGAGAATATTGAGGAAAATATTCGCACAAAGATGAAATTGTAAAGCGTCTGTTTTCTTTCACCTTTTCGTCCACTTTCTGCACCAAATCTTCAGTAACGACCAAAGCACGTCCACTCCGTTCTTCGTCATGCACATTTGTGCGGCCATCTTGAAATGCTCTCACCCATTTCCTTACCATTCCATCACTCATAATGTTTTCTCCGTAAACTTCACAGATCTCACGATGAATATCGATCGGTTTTACGCCTTTAGCACTAAGAAACCGTATAACAGCCCGTACTTCACAATCGGCGGGACTCAGTATTGTCGGAGGCATCTTAAACACTCAGTAACCAACGTATACCAACTGTAATGGCGTCAGTGCGTAGAGAAGAGATGTAGTTAACCAGCGCGCATGCGCGGAATGCCGACCGTAGCGCTGCAGCCGCGGAATCGCCAAACGGTACTGACTTAAAAAACATGCATCGTAAAACGTGAACGAGTCACTACAAATTGTACATTTAAACAAAATTATATTCGTGCAGTAACAATTTTGTCTAAGAAATCTTCACCTTCATTGTGGTACCGCTCAAGGAAAGTCAATGCACTGCCTAAACGTTGGGTTTTGTGCAAATCCGTCAACATTTTCGGAACCCAACGTGAACACAATTTCCGGTACTTCAAGTTCTCGGTCACAATGCAATACAAAACACTACGAGAATATTGAGGAAAATAGTCGCACAAAGATGAAATTGTAAAGCGTCTGTTTTCTTTCACCTTTTCGTCCACTTTCTGCACCAAATCTTCAGTAACGACCAAAGCACGTCCACTCCGTTCTTCATCATGCACATTTGTGCGGCCATCTTGAAATGCTCTCACCCATTTCCTTACCATTCCATCACTCATAATGTTTTCTCCGTAAACTTCACAGATCTCACGATGAATATCAATCGGTTTTACGCCTTTAGCACTAAGAAACCGTATAACAGCCCGTACTTCACAATCGGCGGGACTCAGTATTGTCGGAGGCATCTTAAACACTCAGTAACCAACGTATACCAACTGTAATGGCGTCAGTGCGTAGAGAAGAGATGTAGTTAACCAGCGCGCATGCGCGGAATGCTGACCGTAGCGCTGCAGCCGCGGAATCGCCAAACGGTACTGACTTAAAAAACATGCATCGTAAAACGTGAACGAGTCACTACAAATTGTACATTTAAACAAAATTATATTCGTGCAGTAACAATTTTGTCTAAGAAATCTTCACCTTCATTGTGGTACCGCTCAAGGAAAGTCAATGCACTGCCTAAACGTTGGGTTTTGTGCAAATCCGTCAACATTTTCGGAACCCAACGTGAACACAATTTCCGGTACTTCAAGTTCTCGGTCACAATGCAATACAAAACACTACGAGAATATTGAGGAAAATATTCGCACAAAGATGAAATTGTAAAGCGTCTGTTTTCTTTCACCTTTTCGTCCACTTTCTGCACCAAATCTTCAGTAACGACCAAAGCACGTCCACTCCGTTCTTCATCATGCACATTTGTGCGGCCATCTTGAAATGCTCTCACCCATTTCCTTACCATTCCATCACTCATAATGTTTTCTCCGTAAACTTCACAGATCTCACGATGAATATCAATCGGTTTTACGCCTTTAGCACTAAGAAACCGTATAACAGCCCGTACTTCACAATCGGCGGGACTCAGTATTGTCGGAGGCATCTTAAACACTCAGTAACCAACGTATACCAACTGTAATGGCGTCAGTGCGTAGAGAAGAGATGTAGTTAACCAGCGCGCATGCGCGGAATGCTGACCGTAGCGCTGCAGCCGCGGAATCGCCAAACGGTACTGACTTAAAAAACATGCATCGTAAAACGTGAACGAGTCACTACAAATTGTACATTTAAACAAAATTATATTCGTGCAGCAGGAAGAAGGTTAGAAGTAAGAAACCTCTCTTTTACATGATCAATTGTTTGTTCAGTCACACAATGCTCCCTTTCCGACTCGCCTCTAGAAGATATAAACACTACCTGAGATACATTTTCTGACACATCGTACCGAAAACTATAAACTGATACTGTTTGATATATATTTCCCCTATATCTCGAGTTTTCTGGGAATGTACCCATAAGTCCTCTTCTTTCTGGATAACATATTACATAACTCGTAAACGTACAGAAATGTATATCTTGTTAAAACAGAAATTTATATCAAACACTTTTCCTTCACGATTAACAATTTCCGAAATACCCGGTAGTTTTTATGCAAATGTTCTGAAAATTTTTCAGTATCATCATTCATCCCTTTGGAGATAATTCTGATAGTTTCAGTGGTTTGAATTCTTTTGTCTTTTTACAGTGAGTGCCAGAAGTGACTGAGGTGTAAGATGGAGAAAATTATGCTCGTGATGTGAACATGTCCCTGCATTTGAAGGGCAAAACTGCCCGGGAAATCCATGACGAGATGACGGCCTCTTACGGAAATGGCTGCCCATCGTATGACACTATTGTGAGGTGGAAAAGGAATTTTCAAACTGGTCACATGTCCCTGACAGATCAGTCAAGAGCTGGTAGACCGTCAGCTGTCACAGTGAAGAAAGTGGAGTGTTTAATACTGGAAGACAGATGAGCAACCATCCAAATGATCATGAATGAGACACATCTTAGTTATGGAATGTGTGGAAAATTATTCATGACAAACTGCACATGTCTAAAGTGTCTGCATGGTGGGTTCCACGTTTGCTAACCCCTTTCCAAAACCAAACACGGCGTGACCTTTCAAGACAGATGTTGATGCTGTTGGAACAGGATGAAGATGATTTTTGTGATCGTCTGGTAACCGTGGATGAAAGTTGGATCTATCAGTATAACCCAGACACAAAAACCATGAGCATGGAATGGAAACATGCCGATTCTCCCCTCCCCCAAAAAGGCAAAGGTGTAAAAGTGAGCTGGGAAGGTCATGCTTTCAGTTTTCTGGGACTGTCGTGGAGTTATCTTTACAGATTATCTTGCCAAGGGTCAAACCATCACTGGCAGATACTACTGCAATCTACTGTACAAGTTACGAGCAGCTCTGATTAACAAACGACGCGGTATGCTCTCCAAAGGTGTTCGTCTTCTGGCTGGCAATGCACCAGCTCATTCATCTCAAGTTGCAGTTGACAAAACAATGGAATGTGGCTTTGAGACCTTACAGAATCCGCCTTATTCGCCCGATATCGCACCAAGTGACTTTTTCTTGTTCCTGGAAATGAAGAATTGGTTGCGTGGTCGTCGATTTGACAATCCAAATGGCATCATTATAGAACTGGAAGAGTGGTTTAAAGTGAATTCTGCATACTTCTACAATCAAGGTGTTCGGAAGGGCAAGAAAGTCTGGTTAAAGTGTGTAAATCTTCATGCGGACTAGGTAGCGGAGAACTAAGAAGCACATATCAACCAAAACTCTCTATAACACTTTTTAAAGGGTGACAGTTAAAACTTTACCACACCCCCTCGTATTCCTTGTTATTTGTCTGAATGTTTCAATGCATATACTTCTCTCAAACGGAAGGTCATTATTCATTTCTTTTATCTGTTGTGTATGCAGAAGTAATGGAATTTCAACGCCATTACAGAGGAAACAGCTGTTACAAGAATTGATGGTAGCTTAAATAATTGTTTAAAGCATTTGTTGGGGAAAGCATGTAAATTTAGCACAACTTTGTGTTTACCGAAACTCAAAGCATGTATTTCCATCTTAGTAAAGTCCTTGGAGTAACAATCCTTGACTTATCTTGTTTTGTGGTTCTCGAGGTGGGATTTTGGTTACACAAATTCATTACGAAGACTTGGCTGAAGAGACCTAGACACCTACCTTCCGGAGGTGCACAAAATGGGAGATCTCTCTCCCCACCGTGATAAAAGTGCCAGTGTCCGCTTCTTTACACGCTCCATCGGTTCCGTGAGATTCTCGAAGACATGACTGTGTGGGTGACATTCTTTCAATCCCATTGTATGTGTGTTAACCTCATTACTGTTTCCCACGAGGGGAACTCGACCGGCAAAGCCAAATTTACTATAACCTGTCTCGAACTAGAACGGTCTTCTTGCGAGATAGACATACTTCAGCGGGAAGTTTTTAGGTTGATGATCGGTGGAGAAAAATTTATAGATGTTTATAGAGGTCCTTCCTGTCTCGAGAATTTAAAAGTAGAGCCACCAAATGATTGCTGCACATAACCAAGGAATTTGAACAATAATTTCTATACCTTTGCCAGGAAAACGCGTAGAAACAAAAGTAATTCTATGTTAGATCATAAACTCTGGTGAAACTCAAACAAAAGCATCTGATATGAAAATCAAGGCATCATTCCTTAGATATATATGTTTACCATTTATGCATTCAAAATTAAGTGGAATTCTGAGGACATTCTCAGAAAATTATATATAAACAATTAAATGAAATGTGTTCAGACAAGCAGTTAACTAATGTTAAATATATAAACCATTATATTTTAGTCTTGAGCCTTCGTTCAGTGATGTTTACTATCCCACGACGGTACAGTCTCGTTTTTGATGTGAAGAATTCGGTGACACCCACTTGCAATGCTTCAATGTTGTCAAAATTTCTTCCGCGTAGAAAATGGGTCATGGATCTAAACAAATGATAATCTGATTGTTCGAGATCAGGAGTGTATGCTGGGTGTGGTAGCAGTTCTAGTCCTCCCAATTCCTGAATATTTTTCCATGGTTGTTCTTGCAGTATTTGGTGTTTCATTGTTCTGTTGCAATAGATCCTCATCAATCGCCCGTCCGTTTGAAACAAACTCACAGTGAATCACACCTTCAAAATTCCACCAGATACACAACATTACTTTGGGACCGAACTGATTTTATTTACCGATGATTTTGGCAGGTTGATGGTAATCAAACAACTGTTTCCAGGCATCAGGGTTTCGGCAATATACCCATTTTTCATCACAAATAACAATTGCAACGTTTTCTCGACTGTCTTTAAAACGTTCGTACCACTTGTAAACTCTTGTCTTACTCGTAATAGATTCACACAGTCAACATTTCAAATGGGGTGCTGCACTTTATTCCATTTTGCAAGGAAAAATTTAATTGAAATAAATTAAAACTTCGCTGAGCATTGGAAAGCACTGCTAACAATAAGCTGAACTTCCAAAACAGAAAATGCAAACATACCTCAGCGACATGTGCACCAACAAAATAATTTTGTTTAAAACGAATGTATAAAAACTGCGAAATTAAAAAATTAATGGCTATTCTTCCTGACAACTCGTATAAAGAGGCAAAATTCTGTGTTCCTAAGTTTAATCATAACAAGCTTACCTTTTAGAAACAGTAAAAGTAAACAAAACTATACATGAAATCCACGTTGAATAAATGAATGTATCTTTATTTCCATTTTAGATAATTTACAATGTTTCACAATATTTATATTGGCTATCATTTTCTAGGTACAAATTGTAGTCAAACAGATCATTCTCCCCTCGGCCCTCTGGTTGCCTGTTTCTTTTTTTTTTTTTTTTTCTATTTTAATCTACGTCCACCAACGTTGTCATATCGGACTGTGAATGAATTGGGTGAAATGATGCTCAAATAAGTTCAGGGTCCATGGAGCTTAGAGTTACCCGACATTCGTCTTTCAGGATAAGGGAAAGCCCCGGAAGAAACCTTATCCAGGTAATTCACCCTGACCGAGATTGGAACTCTGGACTTCTTGAACGTGAGGCAGACTCGCTACCAGCACGCTACCAATTCGGGCGCTCACATTCTGCTGCCCTCCTTCTACTTGATTCTTACTCTCTCTCTTTTTTCTCTCCTCCCTTCTCTATTCTCTTCTACTCCTCTGTTTTTTCTTCTACTCCACTTCTCTTTCATCTTCCGTAATAACTCCCCCATGCTCGTGTTAATTTTCCTCCCTTCCTGTCAGCATTCTCAATGTTGTAATTTTCCATTTATACCATTTTTGCTCCCATATCTTATTTCTCTACTCCACTATTTCCGTGTAGTCTATCATATAATGAATTTTTTAAATTAACTTGTCTTTTGTTCAATTTCTTTTTATTGTTCGGTACAAATGTCTCAATCATTTTGTGCTAACTTTCCGATAAGCTTGAAAGTTAATCATAGCAATGAAATTGATGATAATAGCTACCTTTCCAGAAAATCCAGCACCCCGACTATCCTTCAAATAGGAAAACCTTTTAAAACTTAATTCACAATGAACTGGAGACTTTTAAATTTAAAAAAGAGCCCAGAACTGAATGTTTTACAAAGAATCGACTGAATTACCGTTTACGTGGAAAAATTTTAAATTAAAATCAAGGTGAGCTTGAGGCTTGAAACTTTCAACATAGTTCAGAACCTGATAACAAAGCAATATTAACTCACTTCCCCGAATACCTCTCTAACGTAAAATATCCTTAATCGGAAAGTTCTTGAAACTTTTTAATTCTTTAAAAGTAATTCTATGGAACTTGATTAAAATACCATACGTTAAGATATTTTCGTGGCCAATGAAATTAATGTCTAAATGTTATACTCTGAAGTGCTTTTAAATATTTAACAGCTCAAAACAGAATGAAAAGCGAAAAAGGAGGCAGATAAGGATTTTTAGTTATTATTTAAATAACCTAAATTCACAGCTTAACGAGGGTTGTTCAATAAAGAATGGTCATAATTATTTTTATGGTTATCACTTTCGCACTAAAATTCAATCCTATTATATTCTGATAGCTTAATGTGAAACAAACACGCCGTAGTAGTTTCATTGTTGGTACTCCTGGTTCCCGCCTGTGAGAACCCGGCAAGTTCAGACATGTTCAGTATCGCCTACCGCTGCAATGGAGGTAACACGCGAGGAATAATATGCAGCTTTGAAATTCTACTTTCGTCTCAACAAATCTTCAGCTGAGGCCTATACAATGTTACAGGAGGCCTATGGAGAGTCTGTTCTTCCCTACAGTACAACTCGAAGGTGGTTTAAAATGTTTAAAGAGGGGAGACAATCAATTTCAAAGGAAGGTGGACCCGGTGCTCCAGTTACTGTCCTTAGGGAAGAAAACATCAACACTGCTGCTGCCATTGTGAGAGAGGATCGACGAATTACCTTAAGATCACTTTCTGAAATAGTGAACATTTCAATGGGTGCCAACCACACGTTGGTGACAGAAAAATTACACATGAGACGTGTTTATGCACGATGGGTTCCAAGACTGTTGATTCCCGAACAAAAGGACATTCGAATGCAGGTCTGCATGAAGTTAAAGTTGATGTTAGAGCAAGATACGGAGCTTCTTTCAAACGTAATCACTGCTGATGAAACTTAGCTACATCATTTTGATCCTGAGAGCAAACAGCAAACTTCAGTGTGGAAATCTCCTTCATCACCAACCCCCAAGAAAGCAAAAGTGGTTGCTTCTGCTGGGAAAGTTATGGTCATCTCATTCTTTGATATTCATGGAATGGTTTATCAGCATATTGTACCTGCACACACATCAGTAACTGGACAATACTACAGGGATATCCTGAGAACATTGCAAGTCCATATCCGGCACAAAGGACTACATTTCCTTGAAGCAGGCTGGATGCTGCACCACGATAATGCGCGGCCCCATATTGCCAATGTTGCTGAATATCTTGCAAAAATCAACATGAAGTGCATCCTTCACCCTCCCTATATTCCAGATGTAGCCCATGTAACTTTATTTTATTCCCTAACTTGAAGAAACGCCTTCGTGGGAGGCATTATCCATCATCAGAAGCAGTGGTGAAGGCTGCGGAGGCAATTTTGAAGGATGTCTCAAAAATGGTTTCCAGCATGTCTTTGAAGACCGGCAGAAACGCTGGGACAAGAGCATCGCATTCAGGGGAGACTATTTTGAGAAGGATCATCAAAATATGAGCATGAGTAAAGGTACGCTGTCAAAAAAATTGTGATCATGCTTGATTTAACAGCCCTCATAATTTAGCATATTTTAAACGGACAAAAAGATATTTAAATAACTTCTTCAATATCCATACAGAGTGCTAACTCAATGGAAGATCTGTGACTGAGCTTTTAATAGTAATGAATATTGTACCTAATATTTTCAACCAAAACATGGGGCATATACAATACAAGGGTCGTTTAGTAAGTAGTACAAAACCAAGAATAATCTTTTTTTCATTAACATCTCACCTTATTTTTCGACATAGTTCCCAATGATAGCTATACACTTGTTCCAGCGATGTTCCAGGTTTCTCTTCCCGTCAGAAAAATCGCTTCCGTCAAGATCTGCAAAATACTCGTTGACGGTGACTATCACTTCTTCATTTGATGAAAATTTCTTACCACCAAGCCAAATTTTCAAGTTTGGGAACAGGAAGTAGTCACTTGGGGCTAAGTGTGGTGAATACGGTGGATGACGAACCATGTCAAATCCTAACTCATGTACTTTCGCCATTGCGATTGCTGATGTGTGCGATTGTGCATTATCTTGTGTAAGGGCACATTTTTGCGTTTGAATCTCGGTCTCTTTTCAGTCAACTCATGTTGTAAACAATCCAGAAATGAAGCATAATAGGCTGCAGTTATGGTTCTGTCTTTTTCCAAGTAGTCTATGAGGATTATTCCTTGAGAATCCCAAAAACGGCGGCCATCACCTTACCAGCTGACAAAGTGGTCCCTGCCTTCTTTGGTGCACCAGCCTTTGTCCATTGTTTTGACTACTGTTTTGACTCTGGTGTGTAATGATAGAACCAAGCTTCATCTACGGTCACAAATTGGTGCATAAAGTTTTCTGGATTGGGATTAAACACCGTTAGACACTCTGTAGATGTGTTCTTTCTAATGTGTTTTGGATCGATTGTGAGAAATTGCGGCACCCATCTTGCACCCATCTTTTTCATTGCAGGTTTTCAATGCAGGATATTATGCATTCGCTTAGATGAGATACCATAGCCTCGGCTATTTCAATAATTTTGATTTGGTGGTCTGCATAACCAGATCGTCGATTTTTTCAATAGTGTCCTGTGTGGTGACTTCAACTTGGCGACCAGAGTGCGATTCATCTTCGGTACTTCTATGACCACGTTTAAATTCATTGATCCATAAGTAAATGTTCTTCAATGTTGGCACAGACTCCGCGTGAACTTCATCCAACTCAGTTTTGACTTGCATGGCAGTCGAGCCGTTCAAATGAAAATGTTTAATAGCAGCAGAAAGGTCTGTTTTTTCTTTCATTTTCAGTCGCAGCTATCACACTGAACAGTTCAGATGACTGTCAACAATGAACTGTATATTGTAGCACATTCAATTGTTTTGTACGATCTTTTGAATAATCAAACTTACCGCCCACAAAGTTACAACTAAAGACTTCCCTCGCTTCATGGACATTAACCAGACTTATCAAACGACCCTCTCAGATAACAGAAGAATATATTGAGTCACAGAAAACTCACAGTACGTCCATATAATTTGTACTGTAATAACAATGTTCAACAATGTTATTCAATTATCACACTTTTTTCGCTTTAAATCTTATTAGTATTTTCATAGAAATTAGAAATTCACAATCAGAAATATCCGTGATAATTTGCCATTCCAGTAGAAGTTTTAGTCTTCTCAAAATTGTAGCAGAGTAAAAATGGTTTATTTGTGTTTAATTTTAAAACACAGTAATAGTTTTACAGTTTCTTAATTATGGTTAAAATGATGAATTCTGTAACAAAATATAATACACGCTCGAAGTGAAGTGTGTATTGTTTAACACCCGCTTTTACTACATACGGCACCGCAGGCGATGACACTGATCATACATGAGATGAAGATGGAGCACCGGTGGAATGAGATGGTGGGGGAAACCGGAGATCCCGGAGAAAACCCGCCCCAGCGCCGTTTTTTCCACCACAAATCTCACTTTGCGGTCGCCTGGGATCGAACCCGGGCCGCCTTGGTGAGAGCCAAGCGGTCTAACCACTGAGCCACCGCGCGGCCTAATACACGCTCGATATTCTCTGAACAAAGACAATGAAGTACTCTGCAGCTAAATGGGCTTAACCTGTAAGATTTCTAGTAACTTAGTTCAGCAAGGTCGATCGCGGCCTCACGTTATACCAGAGTTTGCAAATTTGACTCCGTAGTAACAAGTGTTTATTGTTTAGGTTGACATCTTCTGCACGCATTCTGTTGTTTGCAACTTTGGGAGTTTACATAGAGTTAGTGTATATATACAACCATCTCAAGTGCATTCAAATGACGTACCAGAAGACAACATATGTCACGAATACTAACATTATGCTCGTTATGTATTAGAGCCATCTTCTGAATAAGCAATAATGAACTTTCTCTATCTACTACACACGAAGTGAATTTAACTCAGATTGTAAAACATCAACGAATCTGTAATTACTTCAACAAGTATAGGATTGGAGAAAGGAAAATCGGAACATAAAAGCAAAAAAAAAGACTGATACCAGAATTATGAGTATTAACTGAAGATCATTTGATTGTCTTGTATCCCAGTTGTATGTGTTCTGGAATATAGGTACTGGGTATACTGTCTTCCTTCAGAATTCATCAAATTTTTAATCCAGTTCTATAATCATCATTTTTGAAAAGTTCACTGCACACAATGGAAGTGTTTGAATTTGGTACAAAATCTTCACACGAATTAACACTAGCCATTATTTTCTTAAACCGCTGTCAAATGAAAATCAATGATAAATTATTGCTTTTATATTACACACGGTATCTGAAACCTAAAGATATGTTTAAGACCTGAAGGACTTAGTAAGAACGTTTGCCCGCCTTGGTAGCGTAGATGGTAGCGTGTCTGCCTCACGTTCAAGAGGTCCCGAGTTCGAATCTCGGTTAGGGTGAGCTACCTGGATAAGGCTTTTCCTGGGGTTTTCCCTTATCCTGAAAGACGAATGTTGGGTAACTCTAAGCTCTCTGGACCCCGGACTCATTTGACCAGCATTTCACCCATTTCATTCATCGTCCGATATGACTTAAGGATGGAGGACGTAAATTACAAAAAAAGTGCGTTTATCATGTTATAATACGGTATTATTTATTTTATTTTCGTAGCATGATGAATTATGAGCTATTTACATTATAATAACAATGGTTGTGCTGACACAGATATGTAATTCCCATAATACTTGACTTTATATTCCTCTATAAGTTAAGATAAAATCCCTTGGAAGAGATTTGGCAGCTGAACTCTTTCCACACATCGTCTTCGACTATTTGCTGCAGTTTAACAAGTGAATTACGACATTATTCGCTCTTGTTTTGTGAAAATTATTATTTGGAGCTTCCCTCGCCTTGAAAGTCGGGCCTTGCCACTGGACCTGCGTGTGGCTGTACAATAGAAAGAGCAGTCAAGAGGAGTCTCAGTTCTTTGAGTCAGTATTGTCTCCTATTTTTACGAAACTCATTATGTAGAGCTTCCCTCGGTTTGAAAGTCGGGCGTCGCCACTGGACCTGCGTGTGGCTGTACAATAGAAAGAGCAGTCAAGAGGAGCCTCAATTCTTTGAGTCAGTATTGTCTCCTATTTTTACGAAACTCATTATGTAGAGCTTCCCTCGCCTTGAAAGTCGGGCGTCGCCACTGGACCTGCGTGTGGCTGTACAATAGAAAGAGCAGTCAAGAGGAGCCTCAATTCTTTGAGTCAGTATTGTCTCCTATTTTTACGAAACTCATTATGTAGAGCTTCCCTCGGTTTGAAAGTCAGGCCTCGCCACTGGACCTACGTGAAACTGAACAATAGAAAGAGTACGGAAGAGGGTTTTTTAATTTTTTTTTATAATCTTATAACTGAAGAGTAGCCTTAGTTCTTTAAGTCACTATTGTATCTCATTTTAATTAAACTTATCCTGTAGAAGTTTCTTTACTTTGAAAGTCCCGACTCGCCACTGCTGGCTACACAGTGTTGTGTGACATACTGTACCAATATTAGGGACATTTGGTTTCCTCAAATCCATGTCGTCGTACATTGTTTAAACTTTGGCACACCGCCACTTGCAACTAAAGCGCCACTGTTGATGCTGCCAACTGTGTTGTCCTAGCACTGTGAACAAATCTCTTAAGTTGCTAGCATACACATGTTCTACGTTCACTTGTTTTAGATGGTTTAATTGGTGAGGTAGAAGCAGGAGACATAAATCATGTTTCAGTCGACTTGGGTATAACATTGAAAAAGCACGAAAAAACCTGGCTACCTCTACTCCAGCTGTGAGGTAATCATCTCTCTACCTTCTGACATACAAATATTCCTTTATTTATTGACTCAAGACAAAAATACCTTTTTAAGATAAGATCTAGGAGTAACCGTATGCGCCTTCATTAGCCTCTTTAAATAAGAAGGAAAATAAGATGTTTTGAAAGCAACTCTCTGTTTTCAAACAGAGGTAAACAGTGGTAGCATTATCTCTGTGCTACCTGACAGCGCTTAAGGGGTCACAAACATCAAGAAGGAAAAACTGATGTGAAACTCTATATACATTCCATAGCTACGAGAGAATGACAAAAATGGTGACAGCATTTTCAAAGGCTTCAAAGATAGTGACAGCTCAAACCAATAATAACGAATCTTAAGAATGCACTAATAACAGAAACGGATGTGTGCTTAATCAGATCTACATTCTCTGTGAAAGTTTAGGGCCCTTTACCAGTTATTAAATATCTGATGTGCTGCAATAACACGAGTTTGAAACAACTGTACAAACCATTCTTACAAACACTCCTCTATTTACTTCATGTTAATCAAGATATACAACTGCTGTTCAATAAAGAATAATCACATTTGTTTTGACAACGTAGCTCTACTCATCCTTATAATTTTGATGATCCTTCTCAAAATAGTCTCCCCTGAATGCGATGCACTTGGCTCAGCGTTTCTGCCAGTCTTCAAAGACATGCTGGAAACCATTTTTTGAGAGATCTTTCAAAATCGCCTCCGCAGCCTTCACCACTGCTTCTGATGCTGGATAATGTCTCCCACGAAGGCGTTTCTTCAAGTTAGGGAATAGAAAAAAGTCACATGCGGCTAAATCCGGACTATAGGGATGGTGAGGGAAGCACTTCACGTTGATTTTTGCAAGATAGTCAGCAACAACATTGGTATTATGCGGCTGCGCATTATCGTGGTGCAGCATCCAGCCTGCTTCACGGAAATGTGGCCTTTTGCGCCTGATATGGAGTTGCAATGTTTTCAGTACATCCCTGTAGTATTGTCCAGTTACTGATGTGTGTGCAGATACAACATTCTGATAAACCATTCCATGAATAAAAAAGAATGAGATGACAACAATGAAACAATGAAACTACTACGGCGTGTTTGTTTCACATTAAAAATATGTGTAGTGTTTAACGCCCGCTTTTACTACATACGGCACCGCAGGCGGTGGCACTGATCATACATGAGATGAAGATGGAGCACCGGTGGAATGAGATGGCGGGGGAAACCGGAGGTCCCGGAGAAAACCCGCCCCAGCGCATGTTGTCCACCACAAATCTCACTTTGCGGTCGCCTTGGATCGAACCCGCGCCGCCTTGGTGAGATCCAAGCGGTCTTACCACTGAGCCACGGCGTGGCCGTATTTTCATATTAAGCTAACAGAATATAATAAGATTGAATATTAGTGCGAAAAATTATGACCGCAAAAAATTATGATGATTCTTTATTGAACAGCCCTCATGCATTATCTTATTGTACATGCAAGGGAACACAGTAGACCTTAATTTATAGTCAAATGTTTGAGGTGTTGATCACTGTGTCATTCAATTGGGAATTCCGTTCTATTAGTATGGCAAGGAGGGAAACAAAAATATGTATTAATTTACGTCCTCCAACGTTAAGTCCTATCGGACGATAAGTGGAATGCTGTTAAAATGACTATTCGGTCCATAGAAACATCTTGTTTTTGAATTCTTGGAATGGAATACTACACTTCCCCTAGTACACAGTAGAAATTATTATAAGGCCATCCATCTCTACTTAGAAACGACTCTACACTAAAAAGAGAATTTACGTTATAGCTCTCGCTATGATTCAAGAACACTAACCTTCACCCATAGAACAGTGAGCGAGCCCAGTAGGATGTCTTGAAGCAGGGGTTTTCTTTTTTTCTTTTTTTTTTTCTTTTCAATCTGGTCCTTTCGAAGTTTCGTCGTCCAATGTCATAGGTTACAGCGCCTGGTTCTTCGCATAATCTAACGAAGAATGTCTTTGATATCAATTTGAAGTACAGATGTGTGGGAAGAATACCAAGTTCCCGATGAAGTTGATCATTTTTAATGAACCATGGAGCCTTTGTAATACTGCGGAGAAATTTGTTTTGTATAACCTGAAGTCGATGAATGTGCACCCCATACAGGAGCTGTGTAAGAAACTATGGGCGTATAAGATACTTGTACATCAATATTGAGCACTCCAGACCACGCTGTGATTTCTTCTATAGCACTGGATACAGCTTTTTAATTCTAGAAATGGCTATTGTGGAAATGTAAGATATATGAGAATCTCTGGTTAATTTAGTGTCAAGCATTATGCCTAAATATTTGACTGGTGTTTCTGGAGGCTTCCATGTTAGTTGTTTTCCCTGCAGATCCAATGGGGGTGGATTTTGATAAAATCTTAAGGAAAATATTTTCGTTTACGTTTTATTAGTGTTTAATACTACTCACCACATTTTGATCCACTTAGATAATATATTTAATGATTTTTGTAGGCTGTTGATTGCAGTACTTAAGTCTGGATGTGAATAGAAAATAACGGTGTCATCGGCATACATAGCTGTGGGTATGGTTGTATTTGAAAGGTCGTGCATGAATATGTTGAATAATAGTGGTACTGTAAAGTACTGTGAGTCATAAACATATCAAGTGTTGATAAAGACATTAATACTGAACATTATGTTAAATAGTTACGCAGAATGTTAATTGAAATTTACTCCTTAACTCGGTGCTGGTAATGCATAATGCATCATACCAAAATAAACAAATAGATAAACTTACAACGTCAAGTTATTTAAGAAGATATATGACTTCTTGGTTAAACAATATCCCGTTTAATGAAAATAACACTAAAAGATTGAATTATTTAATTCTAGCCAATAAGCCGACTCTAAAATAACCTTTTGATTGACCAAATATTGTCAGAATATAACCATGCAACCTTAAGGCTTTCTCTGTAACATCCGGACCTGAATCCTATAGGACCGTATTCATAGTTATCGCCGTGGTCTAGACTATCTTCCGACTAACTTAGACCGGACCAAAGGCGGTCTAACCTTTTGGTATTCATAGACGACAAAAGGTCTCGGACCAAGTAAAACCGTGGACCAGCACGGAGTAAATGGTTGTTTTGCGCATGCGCGAGTCCCATAGAGTGATAAACAAACCACAGTGTACCTACAAGTTTATAAATCTTTGTAGTAGATTCTCAACTGTTTCTTAATCATTCTTACGGTTGCTGCTGCTGTTTGAGGTTCGGTAATAAAGTTTGGTGTCCTGTGAATATGGATAATATGAAGAAGCGTGGTATCAATTCGTCAGAGGAAGACCAATGTTTTCTCTAGTTCAGAAAAGAATTAACATTATAGAACATAAATCCGTGTCGACGAATACAAATGTAAGAAAGGAGGAGGCATGTAGGGAAATTTATAACGAGTTTGCTTATAATGCGGCTTACTGATGCAGGTCACCAGTGTTGTCTTGATATCCTGTTAGGATTTGAGTGTCAGTTGAGATACTCTATCCCCGGTTATTGTCCCTGACGTACAGGTTAGGACGAATCATTTCTATCAGCTTTCTGGCGTTCGCTTTACTAAACCTTTATCTGCTTTTGAAGTTTTGGTCGTCGTACTTCGTAATAATTTCTATTCTTGGTAGATAAGTTTTATTTCGCAGTCTTATTTCACGAATTCTACGCGCTACAGCTATATTCACCATTGCATTGTCGTCCATGTAGCAAAGATAGTCCGTCTTTAATCTACCCCATGGAGGCGGATCAGAATTTGAGCTGGACGAACGTGTTTGGCCCCCGGACTATCGCTAATACCGGTTTATGAATAAGAATATCGGTGGTCCACTGTTAATCCACCGGAAATAGCAAGTTGGTACGGACCAAGTCTGACTAGGAATATGGCCCAAAGAGTCAAAATGGACAGATGCCAAACAATGGGTTGCTTGCAGAAATGTAACCTTTGAAATGAAAAAGGAAATGTTGTGCCATCAATGGTACGAGCAAATTGGATAAATGGAATGGGAATAGGATAACCTATCATGTGGATGAAATACAAGAGGAATATTAGGAAAACCATGCACTAACGGAAGAAAAAGTGGAAAGAACTATAGTTGAGGACAATGGGATGGAAGCAGTGACATAGCCCGCCTCGGTAGCGTAGATGGTAGCATGTCTGCCTCACGTTCAAGAGATCCCGAGTTCGATTCTCGGTCAGGGTGAGTTACCTGGATAAGGTTTTTTCCGGTATTTTCTCTTGTGCTGGACGAATGTCAGGTAACTCTAAGCTCCATGGACCCCGGACTCATTTGAGCATCATTTCACCCATTTCATTCTCCGTCCGATATGAGTTAACGTTGGAGGACGTAAAATCACAAAAGAAGAAGAAGAAGAAGAAGCAGCAGTGACAAGGATGACAGAGAAAAAGACTTAACAGCCAAAGATATGTCAGATGTAGCAGAATTAAAATAATACTAAAGGCAAACATGTTGAACTCTGTGTTAAGTTGTATGTCAAAAGCTTTCTGGAACTATAGTATTTAATTTGTTGGAGGCTATATGACTTTCCTGAATAGCGCCATATGAAATAAACAATCCAATGAATACTTGAGAGGTAGAAGTCATCGCAGTGAGATATCGCTGCCATTGAAGGCCAGTGAAAACAGGTATACTCTATCTCGCAAGTGTAATCCTGCTGTAAACAACAAGGCGGAGCTGACTCAACTCGCCACGTGTTAGACGCTTCATGCACGCACATAAGTTTGGTAACACTAGCAGCGATAACTTCTAGACAATAAATAAATATAGTTGGGTTACACATTAACTTATTAAATCTATGAGTTCGTGCTTTTCGGAAAAAAATAATCAGGAACTTTACTCCGTGTAGAACTTTTCGTAAAATCGTCGTATTTCTCCACGCGCTATTTGCATTTACGCGATTTTCCCTGTGTTCTTAGAGTTCCGGATGCTTGCTCTTCCATTCCAACATTATGAACACTACTTGCAGAAACATCAAGGAGATTACCAGTTTGTCAATGTCTTTATAGACGATTCCGGATTTCTTTCTTTAAGCACCACGAAACAATACGCCATCATTCGCCCCTCGCTACTTTTTAAAAGTTTGCCTCGATTGTGTTTCATTTGGGCTGAAGCACCGGCCTACTCCATGATGAAAAGCTTACTGGTTTTAATATGCATATACGTTAGTGTTCTTGAGCTTGTGAGATACGCGAGATGTACAGAAAATACAGTGTTAAATATCAGAAGCAACTCCACACTATAAACAATATCTTTATCAGCATTCAATTCGATACAGATCTAATCCTTGTTTCACATAAGCTTGCCCCGTATCTCTAAACGGTCACGTGACCTTATCACCTCTCATTGGCTGCTATTGTAGTATGGACTGTTGTACGGTAAAATTAGTTCGTTACTTAACATGGTGATATATCTTTATATGTTGGAAGGGAATTGTCAAATTTATATTTTCGTCACTGTCTTAAATATAGTACGCAACAGAGTTGATTTATCTGAAGAGGATGTTAATTCTTAAACGAAGTAAAGAATTTATATTTTCGTAACTGCCTTAAATATAGTACGCAACAGAGTTGATTTATCTCAAGTGCATGTTAATTCTTAAACGAAGTAAAGAAGAGGTTCCTTGGCTCTCAAGCACATGGCACGATAGCACGTGATTTAGCGGTAGTGATGACATATTTGTTTATATGACTTTTACCATTGACCTTGTTTTGTCATATATTGCCATTCGAAGGCGTGCTGTGCCGAGTGCGAGAGCTAAATCAATTTATTTATCGTTTATTGCGCGTGTACTTATATGAATAATGGCAGAGTCTACCGCCAGATTTTCGCTGAAGCATCGCAAGGGTAAACCTGTACAAAGCAGCGAAAAAGGAATTGTGGTGCACGTGTTTAATGCACTCGCAGAGAAGAATCCGTCTTTGTCAGTGAGAGAAGTCGAGCAGCTGTGCCCTGAACTTACAGGTTTGTTAGATGCGTAGGAACAGCGCGACATGAAATTGAGACAACAGGAAAACTTAGCATTCCAGGGGCGATATTGCTGTGTGGCGTTGACGTTATTTAAGGACAATCAGACTATACCGAGATACAAGTCTCAAAATATACTACCTTGACGAGACTTGGGTGAATGAAGAACACACGACAAGTATGGCGTGACACGACTTTTAAGACTGAAAGACAAGCATATGTGCAAGGTATGTGTGCTGCTTTTAAAAGATTCAAGTGGAAAAGGCCGAAGGCCTTTCCTTATAAACTTGTTTCAGTTTCATTGCTCATTCATTCAGTTTCAACTTGCTCAGTTTCATTATAAACTTCATTATTTCTGGATGCCTTCATATTCTTATTTTTATTTTATCTATCTTCCTGGCAATTATTATGACATTTACTGCAGTTTTAAATGCGACGGGAAGGCACCGCCTATGGCGCGAAAGCATTGGCCATTTAGGATGAGGGGGAAGGTAGTTGCCCGCGGAGTGATACATGTCAGCGGGGCAAGGTTATATGAAACAGAGTATTAGTTGGGAGAGAGCTGGCTGGTATAGCAGTGCAAAAGTAGTAACCTATGCAGATGATACAACAGCCATATGCTGGAATAAATCAATAGAAGGGCTGAACATCACTCTAAACAACACTACCTTTGAATTGCAGAACTATTTTCAATCTGTCAAACTACAATAATATGCAGAATACCAATATGATGCGCTTGGACTTGCTAAAACAATATGATGGTAATATAAATCTAAAAGTACAGAGTGACATTGTGTCAGAAGTGAAAACACATACATTTTTGGGTATTGTGTTAGATAATCGACTAACTTGGGCTGATCATATTGAAAACTGGTGTGGGTTCTTTTTCGGTTCGTTGTCCTAATGTGTGCTTGTTTAGGGCTGGAGTGTGAAAGGTTTGACGGTGAGGTGGAAAGGTGGGTGTTTTGTCTAATCGTCGGTGAGCTGGGATCTCTTTCTCAGGGTTCAGTTATGAAAAGTCGTGTTGACCGTCTCTCAATTCCTTTATTTTTCTTTAGCCTGGCTCTCGTAGTTCTCTTGTTAACACTTGCGTTGTCTTCCTAATTTTCCTTTCCCCTTTACGATGTTTTTACGTTGCTTCGCGAGCTCCCTTGTTATTCCCTATATTTGCACTATCTTCAAGACCATAACTCTAAGTCGGACTGCGACATCTGATCCTACTTTTATCACAATACTCAGTACCGGAGTAACCTTCCAATAACACGTCTTCTCCCCGTCGTCCTCACTAGCAGAGTGACGCTCTTTTGCCTGTCGTATTTTCAGCTTCTATCCTAGCTTTTCTTTCCTATCACCGCCCATTTTCTATTCCTTTCCTATTTTACGCCTATCACGTGGTTTACTCTACATTTTATTGGCAGGGTTTATTTCTTTAATTTTCTCTTATTGGTCACCTCCGTATGTCGTTGCTATACATCAGAACTATTCTCCGCCCCTCTGGGTTGTATGACCTCTCAGCGCCATAACGGTATTCTATCATGCTTGGCTGAGTTTTCCTTATACCTCGCATATTTTACTGGCGTCTTGATGTCGGTTCTATTGTTCTGTGTTTCCTGCCCTGTCTATGTGCCCAAAGGCAACTCCTGTCCAATTTTTCCTTCATTTGTACTGTATTGCTATTTCGAATATTCTTTTTAACTATGTTTCTTATATCCTTTATTCCCTTTTTATTCCCATTATGCTTATTTATGATCTCTACTGTTGTATTAGTTTCTATTGATCTTTTCCCTCTTAGAACCTGAGGTTTCTGCTTCAAATGCCCTTCGGAGGAATATTGTTATTTTTCTCACAAGTTGGGAAAAATTTCAAATTCCTTCGAAAGTCCCACTAAACCGCGACCTTCAAAGTTTAACTAACGTGCTACCGCTGACAATTGTTACCTAGTTTCTCCTCTTTCCCTTCGTCAACGCAAGTGCAAGCAAGGAGCTTTAGAGCGTTTGTTTGGTTGTTTTTTTTTACAATAAAATACATACATACATTTATACATTTATGCCCTTATATACATTGTTACATATTGTTTTGGTTTTCATTGTGTCCGATATTTTACATTACGTTAACAATCTGATTTTGCATTTTTGGATTGTCTCTGATTTTCTCTATTTATTTACATTATTTGTTTTCTTGTTGTCTTTTGGGCTTTACATTGCCTCTTTAAGTATAGTGAACCTTTAATGTTTCATACACTGTCACTCGCGTCACTGCAATGTCGTGATTGTTTTCGTGTTCGGCACTTGTATTTATAATTCCTTGTATGTTCCGCTTACTTATTCTAAGTACAAAATTTTTTTTTTTATTAGTATAACCAGGTGTAGCATTTGTTTATGTTATAGTTAAATTCCATCGCGTTTACTCTCTATGTCCGTTATTCTTATTTCTGTGAAACGTGTGTATTTCTTCTATTTGTAACAAAGTGGTGTTTACTAAATACCTGTGCCGTACATTAATGAGTTCAGTGACTCCGGTTCGCGTCAGGTAATGGTTTGAGTATGTGTGATTTCCAGTTCTTTAAAGGGTCGTAATAGTGCTATGTTATATCTACCTATGTTTTTCTTCGTTTTATAGTCTACCAGCTCAAAAGAACGATCACCGAACTTCGCAACGATCATAGCCGGCCCTTCCCAAAGGATATGCAGTTTTTGTGATGTTTTGTTAATGGGTTCTTTTTCAGTTCGTTGTCCTAATGTGCGCTTGTTTAGGGCTGGAGTGTGAAAGGTTTGACGGTGAGGTGGAAAGGTGGGTGTTTTGTCTAATCGTCGGTGAGCTGGGATCTCTTTCTCAGGGTTCGGTTATGAAAAGTCGTTTTTTCGGTTCGTTGTCCTAATGTGCGCTTGTTTAGGGCTGGAGTGTGAAAGGTTTGACGGTGAGGTGGAAAGGTGGGTGTTTTGTCTAATCGTCGGTGAGCTGGGATCTCTTTCTCAGGGTTCGGTTATGAAAAGTCGTGTTGGTTTGGTGTGGGTTCTTTTTTTGTTCGTTGTCCTAATGTGTGCTTGTTTAGGGCTGGAGTGTGAAAGGTTTGACGGTGAGGTGGAAAGGTGGGTGTTTTGTCTAATCGTCGGTGAGCTGGGATCTCTTTCTCAGGGTTCAGTTATGAAAAGTCGTGTTGACCGTCTCTCAATTCCTTTATTTTTTTTCTTTAGCCGGGCTCTCGTAGCTCTCTTGTTAACACTTGCGTTGTCTTCCTAATTTTCCTTTCCCCTTTACGATTTTTTTCCGTTGCTTCGCGGACTCCCTTGTTATTCCCTATATTTGCACTATCTTTATGACCATAACTCTAAGTCGGACTGCGACATCTGATCCTACTTTTATCACAATACTCAGTACCGGAGTAACCTTCCAATAACACGTCTTCTCCCCGTCGTCCTCACTAGCAGAGTGACGCTCTTTTGCCTCTCGTATTTTCAGCTTCTATCCTAGCTTTTCTTTCCTATCACCGCCCATTTTCTATTCCTTTCCTATTTTACGCCTATCACGTGGTTTACTCTACATTTTATTGGCAGGGTTTATTTCTTTAATTTTCTCTTATTGGTCACCTCCGTATGTCGTTCCTATGCATCAGTACTCTTCTCCGCCCCTCTGGGTTGTATGTCCTCTCAGCGTCATAACGGTATTCTATCATGCTTGGCTGAGTTTTCCTTATACCTCGCATATTTTACTGGCGTCTTGATGTCGGTTCTATTGTTCTGTGTTTCCTGCCTTGTATGTGCCCGAAGGCAACTCCTGTCCAATTTTTCCTTCATTTGTACTGTATTGCTATTTCGAATATTCTTTTTAACTATGTTTCTTATATCATTTATTCCCTTTTTATTCCCATTATGCTTATTTATGATCTCTACTGTTGTATTAGTTTCTATTGATCTTTTCCCTCTTGGAACCTGAGGTTTCTGCTTCAAATGCCCTTCGGAGGAATATTGTTATTTTTCTCACAAGTTGGGAAAAATTTCAAATTCCTTCGAAAGTCCCACTAAACCGCGACCTTCAAAGTTTAACTAACGTGCTAACGCTGACAATTGTTACCTAGTTTCGCCTCTTTCCCTTCGTCAACGCAAGTGCAAGCAAGGAGCTTTAGAGCGTTTGTTTGGTTGTTTTTTTTACTATAAGATACATACATACATTTATACATTTATGCCCTTATA
This sequence comes from Mantis religiosa, assembly GCA_030765055.1. Lineage (NCBI taxonomy): Eukaryota > Metazoa > Arthropoda > Insecta > Mantodea > Mantidae > Mantis > Mantis religiosa. The sequence goes on along the minus strand of CM060949.1, from coordinate 199,519,873 downwards.
TACATTATTATATATTTTCTTACTTTTCAATGTGTCCAATATTTTACATTACGTTATCAATCTGATTTTGCATTTTTGGATTGTCTCTGATTTTCTCTATTTATTTACATTATTTGTTTTATTGTTGTCTTGTGGGCTTTACATTGCCTCTTTAAGTATAGTGAACCTTTAATGTTTCATACACTGTCACTCGCGTCACTGCAATGTCGTGATTGCTTTTGTTTTCGGCACTTGTATTTATAATTCCTTGTATGTTCCGCTAACTTATTCTAAGTACAAATTTTTTTTTATTAGTATAACCAGGTGTAGCATTTGTTTATATTATAGTTAAATTCCATCGCGTTTACTCTCTATGTCCGTTATTCTTATTTCTGTGAAACGTGTGTATTTCTTCTATTTGTAACAAGGTGGTGTTTACTAATTACCTGTGCCGTACATTAATGAGTTCAGTGACTCCGGTTCGCGTCAGGTAATGGTTTGGGTATGTGTGATTTCCAGTTGTTTAAAGGGTCGTAATAGTGCTATGTTATATCTACCTATGTTTTTCTTCGTTTTATAGTCTACCAGCTCAAAAGAACGATCACCGAACTTCGCAACGATCATAGCCGGCCCTTCCCAAAGGATATGCAGTTTTTGTGATGTTTTATTAAGCATTGAAGATTTGTTGTGGGTTCTCACTAGCACCTTATCTCCTATGTTCGGCGTCCATTTCTTTTTGTGTCTTTTCTTCCTTTTATTTCTAGTTTCTGCTCGTTTCCTCAGGCGTTCGTAGGCTTCTTGTATTTGCTGGATTTCGTTCATTTCGTCTGTGTTAATTGCTCTTTTTAAGCCTGGTAAAATGCTTTCTGGCGTTTGGTTTAGGTGTAGCTTGACTGGCGCTATACCAGTGTTCGGGTTGATCGTGTTGTTCATGATTTTTTCTATTAGTGGTAGTTGGGTGACCCACGAGGTATGTCTTTTGCGGTATGTTAATATTCGCAGGTAGATGGATAGATCCCTCATCAATCTCTCGCACGGGTTACTTTCCGGGTGGTATGCTGTGGAATTATATATTTTGATACCTGATGTTCTTATCTTATTTACGAAATGTTTGCCTTTGTGTATGGACGCGTTATCCGCCAAAATGGCGTCCATTTTACCATATTTCGGTATAAAATCGTCCAGAATTTTGCTTGCACAATTTGCGCTTGTTGGCCTCTTCATCGGGTATAATTTAGTGAATTTGGTAAATACGTCCATATGTTTACATGCAGATCTGGTATTTCAGGGGAAAGTCTAAAGGTTGATTCTGTCTCTCCTTGTTTGACAGGTATATTTTCTCTTACGTCCAGGGAGCCGTTTCTTATAGTGATGTGTGGATAACTGGTTTCATTTCGTCTACCTGGGTCTTCCTTGCTCTCGCAGGTGTCGTCAAAATTATCCTCGACTTTCTCGTCTTTGTTTATTTCCTGGATTCTAAGTTCCGCAATGTGAACACCTGATTTGACCTGCACATATTGCACAAAAAAGGTTTCTTCCTCTAATAGGTTTTCTGCTTCTGTTAAGTTAATGACCTGGTCAGTCAGCTGAGAGAACCCGATCGTTGCCTCTTCGTTATCTCGTCGTATAGTTAAATACCTGTTTGCATAGTTGATGTTAGCTTTAAATGTCTCTAGGAAATCACTTCCTAAAATGATTTGTACTGCCAGATGTGGTATTATTAAGAAAATGAGTTCAACGTGCATTTGTCCTAAACGAAATGGAATCATTGTTTGTTTTTGAATGCGTTGTCTTTTCCTGCTGATGGCTGTCAAAATATATACATTCTTTGTGGGTAGTGTTTGTAGACGTAAACCTTTCATTTCTAAGTCGTTAAAGAATTTTAAACTGCATACAGAAGCAGTTGCTCCTGTATCCAAGGTTGCCTGATAAATTTCTTCGTTTATGGTGATTTCTATTTGTGGTGTTTCTACAATGTCCGGTTGTTTTATTTTTCCAGTCGTATTGCCACTTTCCGCTACTGTCTCGTCTGCCTGTATTTGTAATTTTGCTACAGCTTTGCTCCTGTTCCCATCTTGTTTCACATACCTCGGGGTCGGATTCGGGAACGTTATCCTACCCACATCTAGTTTTCCTGGTTGAGTGTGTTCGTTGCGCCGTTTAGAGATGTGTGTGTAGTTGGGACGAACGTCTGATTTGCAAACCATTTCTGTCGTGTCACTGCGCCATTGTTATTATATACTGTCGTTGGAGATGTATTGCCTGGGTTTTCTTGCCTCGACGTTTGCTGGTTTTCCCTACTGTTCATGTGTTCTGTCCGGTTGTCTGTCACGGCGGGTCGGTTTTCCTGGTAATGTCCATTATTGGTCCAATTACGGTCTGGTGGATTTTCTCGTGGTATGTTGTTCGTATAGGGTCTCCTAAAAGCATTGTATCTTCTCTCTCTTGTTGTGTTCCTATCGTAGCCGTTTCTCCTTTGCTGTGGTCTTTGTGTACGTACCCAATGTACGTTGTGTAGTTGTGGTTCGTGAAAATGGTTGGGATTTTCTCGGGTTTGTCTTTGGTAGCGTGTATTGTAGTTTCTGTGTTCAAAGGCAGGTACATGGTCTCTGTATCGTTCTCTATTCTGGGCGTTGTCATTTCTCCGGGCATTTCCTGTGTTGTATGCCCTGGTCCCACTAAGATTCGGTTCATTGTATACCGGTCTGCCCTCTCGTGGTCCTGTGTTTGAGTCCGTCATCTGTGGTTGCAGTGCCGTCAGAAGTTCGATCGTCTCGTTTATAGTGTTCGGTCTTGCTACTATTAAATGGTTCTTTATATGTTCTGGGAAATGTTTTATCACGAGATTAATGAATTCGTGGTCCTCTATCGGCGGGTCAAGCATCTTACTCTGTTGTGCTAGGTCTAGAAAGTAGTCAACCATCTGTGTTCCCTTGTGCAGATATTTCCCTGTATTTATTTTGGTCCGCACAGCATATTGTGTGGCGCTATTCCAATATTTGGTGAGAAAGTTTTGTCGAAACTCTGCATACCTGGTATGGTCACCAACTGCTAATCGAAACCACGTGAGTGATCGTCCCTGTAAGCCTTTCTTAATAATAAGCATTTTGTATTCCTCTGGGATGTTTTTAAGAGTGAAATATGCTTCTACGTCCATTATATAACGCTTCGCGTTGTCCCTTTCATCATTGAATGTTGGCACGGTAATTTCATTTAATAGGTTAAAATGGTAGGGGTATCCTGTATTTGCGCAATTATTGAAAATGCTACTCTGATTCACACTATTACATGTATCTGTGGGGGCTGATGAAGGCGTGTTCTGGCACGAGTTCAACATCCCCAGCCTAACCGGTACGTTCGGAATGTCAGTACTCTGAGGCTGGTCATTTGTTATTCTGAGGTCGTTAATGGCCTCTTTGAGCACTATCATTTCTCGCGTATGGTTTGCAATGGTTACTTGCGTTGACCGGTGAGCTGCGGCCGCCTGCGTCAAAGTTTCTTTAATTATTATGAGTTCAGACTGTGTCTGCTCGTGCCATTCCTTTTGTCTATTTTCTATACTGGCGCAGGTATTTCGCAACTCATCGCTCAACTGGGCATGCACATTATTACTGGTACTAGACATGTTATTTATTCTTTCTTTGATATTTACAATGTCCTGCTGTGCATCATGCATTTCTGTACGCATGTGTAGGAATTCTGCCTGAGTTGTGGCCTGTCCTAACCTAATGTTCTCTAGGTGTCTATTTTGTTCTATTAGTTTACTTTCTAACTGGTTTCGTAGAGTTTGTGTTTGTTCTGCTATTTTCTTTTCTAGGGTCTGATTTTGCTCTAATATTTTCGTTTCTAGTCTTTGGGTTTTCTCTCCTAGTTCTTCTAATCTGGTCTCTAGGTTCTGACTTTGTTCTTCTAATCTATTTTCTAGGGTCTGGTTCTGCTCTACAATTTTAGTTTCTAGTCTTTGGGTTTGTTCACCTAGTTCTCCTAATCTTGTTTCTATGTTCTGAGTTTGTTCTCCTAGTCTAGTTTCTATGTTCTGAATTTGTTCTTCTAATCTAGTTTCTATGTGCTGGGTTTGTTCTCCTAATCTAGTTTCTATGTGCTGGCTTTGTTCTTCTAATCTAGTTTCTATGTGCTGACTTTGTTCTTCTAACCTAGTTTCTATGTGCTGGCTTTGTTCTTCTAATCTAGTTTCTATATTGTTCTGAAATTGTTGGAGCATCTGTTGCATTGTAGTTGTGAGGCTTACTACTGTTGCAGTACTAATGTCTTGTGCTGGGCTGTTCATGTTTTGCTCCTGTGATTGTTCCGCCATTGTTACTTTTGTCGTTCTACCACTTCTCAGTAGCATATACTTAACGACAGTCTACGGATGCACTACTTGGCTGTCCCTATGTCTCTTCTCCTTGTAGAAAGATGTTCAAGGTGTACTTACTCGTGCTGATGTGTTGTTTTTACCTCCTTTGGCTCTGATGGTTGTGACGTCCCTGTTGTCGTGATGGATGCCCTCGTCCCTGGCGTTCTTCTCCGTTGTCGTGATGTTGAAGTTGTAGTTGTTGCTTCCTGTTGTCGCCGTGGTCGGTCCCTGGTCCTCGGCGTGCGTCTCCGGTGTCGTGATGCTAAAGTTGTATGTTCCTCGTTGTCGTAGTGCCGAACTTCAGAGTTGGTTTAGGACACGTTGGGTGCCAGTTTGGTGTGGGTTCTTTTTCGGTTCGTTGTCCTAATGTGTGCTTGTTTAGGGCTGGAGTGTGAAAGGTTTGACGGTGAGGTGGAAAGGTGGGTGTTTTGTCTAATCGTCGGTGAGCTGGGATCTCTTTCTCAGGGTTCAGTTATGAAAAGTCGTGTTGACCGTCTCTCAATTCCTTTATTTTTCTTTAGCCTGGCTCTCGTAGTTCTCTTGTTAACACTTGCGTTGTCTTCCTAATTTTCCTTTCCCCTTTACGATGTTTTTACGTTGCTTCGCGAACTCCCTTGTTATTCCCTATATTTGCACTATCTTCAAGACCATAACTCTAAGTCGGACTGCGACATCTGATCCTACTTTTATCACAATACTCAGTACCGGAGTAACCTTCCAATAACACGTCTTCTCCCCGTCGTCCTCACTAGCAGAGTGACGCTCTTTTGCCTGTCGTATTTTCAGCTTCTATCCTAGCTTTTCTTTCCTATCACCGCCCATTTTCTATTCCTTTCCTATTTTACGCCTATCACGTGGTTTACTCTACATTTTATTGGCAGGGTTTATTTCTTTAATTTTCTCTTATTGGTCACCTCCGTATGTCGTTGCTATGCATCAGAACTATTCTCCGCCCCTCTGGGTTGTATGACCTCTCAGCGCCATAACGGTATTCTATCATGCTTGGCTGAGTTTTCCTTATACCTCGCATATTTTACTGGCGTCTTGATGTCGGTTCTATTGTTCTGTGTTTCCTGCCCTGTCTATGTGCCCAAAGGCAACTCCTGTCCAATTTTTCCTTCATTTGTACTGTATTGCTATTTCGAATATTCTTTTTAACTATGTTTCTTATATCCTTTATTCCCTTTTTATTCCCATTATGCTTATTTATGATCTCTACTGTTGTATTAGTTTCTATTGATCTTTTCCCTCTTAGAACCTGAGGTTTCTGCTTCAAAACATATGCGGAAAAAAATAGTAAATCTTTATATCTCTTAAGATATTTTAGCAAGTACAACAATACAAATATCCTAAAATTAATATACTATGGATGTATCTATCCATATCTAATCTATGGAATAGAAATATGGGGTTCAGTAGCCAAACCACACATGGATAGACTGCTTATTTACCAAAAAAGTTGTGTTAAGATCATGTATAATCTAAAAGCAAGAGAATCTTGCAGGGATATCTTTATAAATAAATAAAAAAAAATAATCACCATCTACTCTCTGTATGCTTATACAGCTATAATGTTTATTGTGGACAAGTGTAATCCAGTTAAAAACAATCAGGTACTTGAACATAACACCAGAACCAATATGAATTACTATAGAGATAGTGTAATTAAAACTGTCTCTCAAAAGGATGTACATATACTAGGAATTAAGCTTTACAATAAACTGTCATCTGATATTAAATCAATAGCTAGCATCTCAAAACAGCAGTTTAAATGGAAGTTAAAGGCTTTCCTCATAAATAAATGTTTATATAACTTAAATGAATTATGACATTGCAGCTTTAATTATACTTAAGGGAACATGTGTAGAATTCGTTTCTAATGCTGTAATTGACTCTGTAAATGTTGTAGAATTAACTATGTGCAATTAATATTAATGATGAAAAATTGACTATGTCAGAAATTGTAACCAACAATCTATTGACAATATTTATTTGCTTTTTCTACTTTAGACCTGTCTGGATCTTGTATCTGTTATAGTTTTTAGTCTTATGTAACTTTTTATATTTATCTTTGTATCTTGAACTGACGTGTCGTATAACACATGTATTGTGTTCCAAAGGATGAAATAAATACAATACAATATAACAAAAGGTATCCTTTAGTAATTGTTAAGTAAAATGCAGCTTAATTTAACATAATGAGTAAATAGTGTGTATACAATTTCATCTGTCTTCCGTCTAATTTATATATAATACAGAACACATCTGTGTGGTACGTGAAGCAGAAAGATAAAATGTAGGGCTATTACATTTATAACAATCGAAACATTTGCATACTTTTCTCTCTCCGAAATTAGCTTGCACAGAGCAGTGATCACAAAACTACTTACAGTACTGTACTTAAAGGAGGGGTTTATCGTACGTATGCAAATAAAACAAAACGTCCATTAACTTCGCTAAACCAATCAACAGCTTAACCGTTTTCTGTCCCAATGTCTCTGTCTCTGTCTATCTTCCCACCCAGATGTTTACAGCAGGATTAAACCAGGTAGATTATAAGTATTCAAGAACAATTGCACGGCCTCTAACGACCGCTACTGAACGGTCCTAACCCTCGCATGCATAGCGGTCAGCAACTGAAGCCTTAACCGTAAAGCAAACATGCTCGAAGCTAGTCTTATAAAAACCTCGCCGAAGTCACGAGCGGCAGAACGTACGTTAGGATTTACCGCACTATTTCACGGCACACGTAATCAGTTAACTGCAAAAAACTAATCTTCTCGCTTGTCTGCCATTAAAATATCTAACATACCTGCGAGTTTATGGTTTAACTTGTTTCCTACAATAAATAAAACAAAAACATGATCAGCTGGCATTTGCTGTGCTCAGTGTAATGCTTGCTAAATATTACATCGACTTTATGGACCAGCACGCCAGGACCCGCATAACAGACAAAGTTGACTGTTTGGAAATAATAAAGAGAAGGAATATAAAGTCCATAAAAAGGACATACAAAAGGGGAATGGACTATACTGAACCACAAGAGGTGTGCTTCCTCCATAATTTACGTCCTCTAACGTTAAGTCATACTGGACGATGAATGAAATGATGTTCAAATGAGTCCAGGATACACAGAGCTTAGAGTTACCAGACATTCATATTTCAGGATAAGGGAATATCTCCCACCTTAAGTCATATAGGACGAGGAATGAAATGATGTTCAAATGAGTCCAGGATACATAAAGCTTAGAGTTACCAGGCATTCACCTTTCAGTATTACAGAAAACCTGCAACGTTAAGTCATATCTGACGACGAATGAAATGATGTCCAAATGAGTCCAGGATATATAGAGCTTAGAGTTACCAGACATTCAACTTTCAGGATAAGGGGAAAACTACAACGTTAAGTAATATCGGACGATGAATGAAATGATGTTCAAATGAGTACAGGGTACATAGAGCTTAGAGTTACCAGACATTCGTCTTTCAGGATAAGGGAAAACCTCCAACGTGAAGTCATATCGCACGATGAATGAAATAATGTTCAAATGAGTCCAGGGTATATAGAGCTTAGAGTTACCAGGCATTCACCTTTCAGGATAAGGGAAAACCTCCAACGTTAAGTCGGATGATGAATGAAATGGTGCTGAAATGAGTCCAGGATACATAGAGCTTAGAAATAACAGAGTTCCAGAGGAGCACTAAAGCGAGAGGATAATGGATAGACAATATGTATTGATAGTAGAGGAGATTACGTTGAAAAATAAAACTACTTTGACACTATCAGGCCAAAATCTTTTCAGACCACCCTCGTTTTGTCACCTGACTATCTCGAGAATTTTGTAAATGTATTACCTTCAGCAAATAGAGGTATTAAATATGGTGGACCTTGTGTCAAGAAAAACTTTGTTACAGATTTGTATTATCGTACATTTATGAATTTCTTGTCATTTATCTTGTTCAGTTAGCTTGATTTATTTGCCATGGTTTACTCATAACTGGGTCTATATTTTTTAATTTACGTCCTCCAACGTTAAGTCATAAGGACGATGATTGGAAGGGTGAAATAGTGTTGAGATGAGCCCGGGGTCCATGGAGCTTAGAGACATTCGTCCTTCAGGATAAGGGAAAACCCCGGAGAAAACCTTTTCCAGGTAACTCACCCTGAACGAGACTCGAACTCGGGACCTCTTGAACGTGAGGCAGACGCGCTACCATCTACTTTACCGAGGCGGGCTTAACTGGATCTATGAAAACTCTCATCATATATGAGCGACGAATATCAACAACGTGTCTGCCTAAGTTTAAGTGATTACTTTATTGAACCGTGTTTCTTTATTATTTGTCCGAATGCAGAGACATACCTTCAGTTTCTTATAAACGATTTGCATGTGTTAATTATTATTGAGATGTCTCGCGTTATGTCGAAGGTACTTCGCTCCTTCGGGCTTCAAAGTGACGATCTATTCACTTCGTTGTACTCGTCGCTGTTGTGGCTGAGGAGGCGTAATTATCTCTGGGTCAGCCTCGACGAGTATCTATGGAGTAGGTGATGCGGTTGGACTGGGATTCTTTCTTCCCCCCAGAGTTCTTGAACACAAAGTCAAGTTACTTGGATGTCGGCAGGTTTCAGTGATTTTGGTGGCACTCGCGTAATGTACTCTTAACTACGAGAGCTGTTCAATAAACAATGATCATACTTTTTTTTACGGTCATAATTTTTCGCACTAAAATTCAAACTTATTACATTCAGTTAGATTAACGTGAAACTAACACGCCGTAGTATTTCCATTTTTGGTACTCCTGGTTCCCGCCTGTGAGAACCAGGAACGTTCCGACATGTTCAGTATCGCCTTCCGCTGTGATGGAAGAAAAACGAGAGGAATAATATGCTGCTTTGAAATTCTGCTTTCGTCTCAACAAATCTTCAGTTGAGGCCTATACAATGTTACAGGAGGCCTATGGAGAGTCTGCTCTTCCCTACAGCACAGTTCGAAGGTCGTTTAAAATATTTAAAGAGGAGAGACAATCAATTTCAAAGGAAGGTGGACCCAGTGCTCCAGTTACTGCTCTTAGGGAAGCAAATACCAACACTGCTGCTGCCAATGTGAGAGAATCGACGGATTATCTTAAGATCACTTTCTGAAATACTGAACATTTCATTGGGTGCCACCCACACGTTGGTGACAGAAACATTACACATGAGACGTGTTTGTGCACGATGGGTTCCAAGGCTATTGATTCCCGGACAAAAGGACATTCGCATGCAGGTCTGCATGCAGTTGAAGTTGATGTTAGAGGAAGAACCGGAGTTTCTTTCAAACTTAATCACTGCTGATGAAACTTGGCTACATCATTTTGATCCTGAGAGCACACAGCAAAGCTCATTGTGGAAATCTCCTTCATCACCAACCCCAAAAAAACCAAAAGTGGTTGCTTCTGCTGGGAAAGTTATGGTCATCTCATTCTTTGATATTGTAGGGTTTTGTTAGATTAATTATGTGTATTATTTTGAGTTGATTAGAATAGTCGTTAGTACAAATGTCCTTCCGTCCGTCTGTTACGTAATAGGCTGTTCCAACCACTGTTTGCTCCCTTGGCTCCACTCATGTAAACATAATAAATAAATTAATGGAACAGCCCTTGTGGAAATTGTAAATAACGTATTGTATTATTTGTACATGATGTATTTAGTTATTGGCACGTCGCCCATTTTGTTATTTGTGTATAAATAGTTGTATGTTGGGGTGTGTGAGCGGTTGTAAGAATAGCTCGGGGTAGCTATGTGTGTGTGGGTGACTTAGCGTGGTGTGTGTGTAGACAGCAGGGAAGATGGACGACGCTGGACATTGTAAAGAATTATTTACGGTATAATAAATATAAACAGTGAGTGTCAGTGTAAGTGTCTTAATATTGTTTTAAATTGTTTATTAAACCTATGAGTGAAACCCCCAGGTAACAGTGAGTGTCAGTGTAAGTGTCTTAATATTGTTTTAAATTGTTTATTAAACCTATGAGTGAAACCCCCAGGTAATGTATCCTCGTTCGCCAGTTCAACAGTGGTAATAGTTAGTTTTTTTTTTTTGGGTGTGAATGCAATACATTTTCTTTTCAGCATTCAATAAAATTAAGATCCCAGCATTACCAGGCAACGAGGGATGTTACAATATTCATGGAATGGTTTATCAGCATGTTGAACCTGCACACACATCAGTAACTGGACAATACTACAGGGATGTCCTGAAAATATTGCAAGTCCATATCAGGCGCAAAAGACCACATTTCCGTGAAGCAGGCTGGATGCTGCGCCACGATAATGCGCGGCCGCATATTGCCCATGTTGTTACTGAATATCTTGCAAAAATCAACATGAAGTGCATCACTCACCCTCCCTATAGTCCAGATTTAGCCCCATGTGACATTTTTCTATTCCCTAACTTGAAGAAACGCCTTCGTGGGAGACATTATCCATCATCAGAAGCAGTGGTGAAGGCTGCGGAGGTAATTTTGTAGGATCTCTCAAAAATGGTTTCCAGCATGTCTTTGAAGACTGGCAGAAACGCTGTGACAAGTGCATCGCATTCAGGAGAGACTATTTTGAGAAGGGCCATCAAAATTACGAGGATGAGTAAAGGTAAGTTGTCAGAAAAAGGTGATCATTATTGAACAGCCCTCGTATATATGCTTGAAGTTCTAAAATTATTATCTTGATTTGAGGATAGTCTATATAACTACGGATGAACCTCCCACTTCACGTCGCTTGATGTTGCTACGGCTTAACACTTCTCTCTATCTGAGACTTAAACAGGCTGCCTCGATTCTGCTCCAAACTGATCTGTTCTAAACTCCCCAGAAATGGTAAATTCCTTATTTTTTTGGCCAAACAAAAGGGAATGCCAATAGCCCTTATGGCCAACACTAAGAAGGTAGCAAAAACGGAAGTTGTACCGTTAATTGCCCCGAAACCTAGCAGAATATCCGGAGAAAATACGCCTGCGTATTTTCTTGGTTATAATTTTCGAGGTATGCAACATTTTATACATAATTTATTTATTTGATACGTTCATACAAATATTATTATAAAATCATAGATATTGCTATTTATATAATTGTTTACATAAGTGTTAATAAATACTGAATTATGAACATCTAATAATTTACGTAGAAAATGAAGCTAGCTACATTGAATCAATGAATATAACACAAATGTAACTATTTGTAACAAAAACTTCACTTACCTTAAGAAAATGATATCAAATTTTCTTTTTAATAAAGAGCGATTTCGCGCGCCTTGGTAGCGTGGTGGTAGCATGTCTGCCTCAAGTTCAAGAGGTCCCGAGTTCGAATCCCGGTCAGGGTGAGTTATCTGGATAAGGTTTTTCCGGGGTTTCCCCTTATGATAGACGAATGTCAGGTAACTCTAAGCTCCATTGACCCTGGAAACATTTGAGCATCATTTCACCCATTCCACCCAGCGTCCGATATGACTTAACGTTGGTGGATGTAAAATTACAACAAAAGAAAATAATAAATTAAATAAAATAAATTACCATGTTATTATATTTTTTCAGTATTACCAAAATCTGAAAATGAAACAAACCTGGCCGCCCCGGTAGCATGTCTGTCTCATGTTCAAGAGGTCCGAGTTCGAATCTCGTTCAGGGTGAGTTACCTGGATAAGGGATTTTCCCTTATTCTGATAGACTAATGTCTGGTAACTCTAAGCTCCATGCACCCTGGAAACATTTGAGCATCATTTCAACCATTCCACCCAACGTCCGATATGACTTAACGTTGGTGGATGTAAAATTACAACAAAAGAAAATAATAAATTAAATAAAATAAATTACCATGTTATTATATTTTTTCAGTATTACCAAAATCTGAAAATGAAACAAACCTGGCCGCCTCGGTAGCATGTCTGTCTCATGTTCAAGAGGTCCGAGTTCGAATCTCGTTCAGGGTGAGTTACCTGGATAAGGGATTTTCCCTTATTCTGATAGACTAATGTCAGGTAACTCTAAGCTCCATGCACCCTGGAAACATTTGAGCATCATTTCAACCATTCCACCCAACGTCCGATATGACTTAACGTTGGTGGAAGTAAAATTACAACAAAAGAAAATAATAATTAAAATAAAATAAATTACCATGTTATTATATTTTTTCAGTATTATCAAAATCTGAAAAAGAAACAAACCTGGCCGCCTCGGTAGCGTAGATGGTAGCATGTCTGCCTCACGTTCAAGAGGTCCCGAGTTCGAATCTCGGTCAGGGTGAGTTACCTGGATAAGGTTTTGCCTTGGTTTCTCCCATATCCTGAAGGACGAATGTCAGGTAACTAACTCTAAGCTACGTGAACCCCGGACTCATTTGAGCATCATTTCACCAGTTTGATTCATCGTCCGATATGACAACGTTGGAGGACGTAAACTGCATATATATATATATTCAAATTTGCCGGTATTTCAAAATTCATTACTCGATGTTTATTTTTTTAAATAAATATCTTTTCCCAAACCATTAAATCTGTCGGACCATTTAATTGTTTTAATAATTTAACTTCAGGATTTATTTCAAGGTTAAATGACCAGAAATGATCTGCTACGGCCGATTTATCTGTTTGTTTATACTTAATGTTACGAAAATACTCTTTCATTGTGGTTTCTAAATTACGTTCCGTCCTTCCAATATAAATATGATCACAACCTAAACAATTAAATTGATTAATACCAATTTTTTTTTATTAGGAATTTTATCTTTTTAGGGAAATGCAATGAATTTTAAATATTATATTTATTTGGAAGTACTAAAGTTATACCAAGTTCTTTAAATCCTTGTTTTTGAAAATGTTTATTAAATCAAGGATGGTAAGTAAATTTTTTAAATTATAATCGTATTTTATTTTATAAGGGTAGAAATATCATTAACAGTTTTTAGGTTTGTTTGGCTTTCAGATTTTGGTACTACTGAAAAAATATAACATGGTAACCGGAACCCTTGACGACGAAATCTGTTGATGGACTGACGATGCAAGCAATCTATGAAATCGATCTCAATTAAAAAGAAAATCTAACACTTTCTTAAGATAAGTGAAGTGTTTGTTACAAATAGTTATATTTTTGTTGTATCTAATTTATTGCAGATTAGAATAATGGGCAGGGGGACATATTGCTACAGATGCTTCTGGACGTGATCTATAGGGAATGCGTTTTTACATGATGGTACGCAAGCTCATTTCAATTGGTTATTTCGCACTTTCTTGAGTGACAGGTTTTATATCGGTTGAGGGGAATATGATTGTCTGGTCGATTCAATATATTTTTAAGTCTGCTGGACGTTTAAAGAGTCTGGTTTATGCAACTTCTGTATCAGATATCGACAAAGTCCATTCTGAATTTATAACACTCCATAAATTCGTACCAGGGTACGTGATAACATGACATGTAGACTTGGGAAAGTCATTGAAGCAGGAACAATTTTTGGTAACCTTAAATTTTAACTTGTAATTCAGCTTCAAGATCCATTATCGTATGAAGGTTTTTAACTGTTTTGTTGTTGACTCCGTCTGGATGTCTGGTTTCTTGTAATTGAAGAGTTTTTACCAAACACTAATGAACAAGTTGGCTTACATTCAGCAGAAAGGTTTCTACCGTAATAATCTCAATTGTTTCAAATCGGATTACCAAAATGCTCTGCTTAATTAACAGATGTATGACTTAGCAAGACGAGGTTTGTTTTTTGCAGCCAGTTTGAGATCCCTGCACTAAATTGGATTACAAACGCGCGACCTTGTACCTCAAGTACGGTCAATCTTGGGTAAATGTTCGGTAATGAAGTATAGTTTACAGAAAAATCACAGGCTACCAGCATGACCGGTTGGTTTTTACGTAACTACCAGCTTCATACAATTTAATTTGGCGAATTGTTGATACAGGAGCTTCTAGAATTCTGTAACCATGCTAAAATTTAAGCAAAAGGAACCAACACCTAGCACGTGATTTGCACCACCTTGGAAAGATATTCAGAAGTCTTTGTTTGACTTAAGGTAGATATGAATCGGTTCCTCATGAATGGTAACAACGGACTCTACTACATCCAATGAATAAAGTGACGTTGGCCTAACATGTCGGTGTCCTAGTTACGATGACAGTCCATTTATATTGTCATCCGAACGTCGGAATTCCCGATAGAACCGGACGGCAGTAGGGCCAGATGGGAAGCATTAAGCTCACGCCTACCCATTTATCTCGTGTCACTAACTGAGGGGATGATTATAGGAGCGGCACGAGCCCTGTACCGTCTCTGTCCGCTCCCACCTGACGTCTGCAAATATCGGGATAATTGTGCGAGCCGCGAACCTTCCAGAAACCGCGATCTTCCCTATATAAGGCCTGCAGTGGACGGTTCAGTCAGTTCTTGGCGAGGAGCCGTGAGGAGCGCCGAGTGAGTGAACGGACCGGAAGACTGTGTACGTGCATCAGAGGAGTTGTACGTAATTTTGAGGTAGAGTGGACCTGTGACAGACGAACGGACGAATTGTAATTGTGTGCATTACCTAATTCTGTGTAATCGGCAAGTGTTCTAACTAATTCGGTGGAAATAAAGAACATTTTGAGTTGTGCAATTGGACTTTTAATTTCATGAACACACAAAGTCACAATATATAGATAGATAGTTTTATTCACCTTAGGAATATACAATATTCATGGCTTCGTCAAATTTGTACCCATAAGAATAATACATTTCTTATGAGTAATACAATTATAAATAATACAATAGTAATTAAATAATGCAATAGTAGTTAAATAATACAATAGTGATTAAAGTAATGCAGTAGTAACTAACAGAATAATAATACAAATAGTAATTAAGAATAAGGCAACTTAGGTCACATAATAGTTTAATGTATTACATTTTTAAGAACTAGGATGTAAGAGACATAATTTTTACCAAAAAAAATCAATATTTACTTTATTATTTAATTTTACTTCTTAGAAACTCATCTATTGTCTGTGACATTACTTTTAGTAGGATATTTTTACAGCTTTTCCGAATATTACAAGTATCACCTCCGAAGTTGCCCAGGTATTTATTCACAAACATCATTTTAGGAAGCATTGATATGTTGATCATGTTTTAAGTATTCTTCCACTGAATAATAGCAACCTTCTCTTAAAAATGATTTTACAGACAGTTTAAACCTTTTTTCCGATGTTATACTTTTAATGCCATCGGGTAGTTTGTTATATAATAATACTGCTTTATGTTCGAAGCTATGTGTGAATAAAGTTGTATTGTGGCTTATAATGCGTAGATCTGATTTACTAACCTTATACACGATATAACCTTATCATGTTTCATGTCATAGCTTTACTGGAAAAAAGAAATCGCCAATATGTGCTTATGGTCTGTTAATAGCAAAACAAAATCGTTAATGCGATGTGTAGATACAGTATCATAAGTAATGTCATTTTTTAACAAAAATAAACATTTTAAATGTGTTCTGACAGGCAATTAAGTGATTTTCAAAGTAGATTCCATGGTCTTTGCCATCATTCAGCGAGATTTATTGTCCCACGATGGTAGCAGTCTCTTGTTTTTCAAGTGAAGATTTAGGTGACACCCAATGTCAAAATTTCTTCCCCGCAGATATTGGGTCATGGACGGAAAAAATGATGACAATCTGATGGTGCGAGATCAGGGCTGTATGATAGGTGTGCTAGCAGTTCGATTCCTACAAATTCCTTAATTATTTTTATGGTTGTTCGTGCGGTATGGTGTGTTGTGTTGTCCTTTTGCAGTAGAACTCTATTTTGGTTAACTAATGCTGGGTATCTCTGTCTCAAAATTTCAAGAACTCGTTCCAGTTGTTGACAATAAAGGTCTACATCAATCGCCCGCCCGTCCGGAAAAAAAAATCTCCCACTGAATCACGCCTTCAAAATTCCATCAGAAACACAACATTGCTTTGGGACAGAACTGATACTTTTATCGATGCCTTTGTCTGGTGGCTAGGATCAAGCCACTATTTCGAGGTATCAGAGTGTCGATAATATACCCATTTTAATCACAATTGACATGGGATTTCGAATTAGCTGACGATATATATATATCCACTCCATGTTCAGCCTGTTTAGGTGTCAGTTCACCAGGTACAGATCTACATCATGTGTATGATATTCCAACTGTCTTAATATGGCGATGTGTGGTAGAGTAGCCGTATTCCCATAAAAGCCCTGGGTGTTCAGCGGGCGAGCCTGTTTTCAATATCCGCTTGGTGCCTCATGTATACCAGTTCCTCCCTCTCTCCCTCCCACCCAGACGTATGCGTCAACCTGTATGCGCAAAGGTCAGTGTGTATCCTCATCTAGACGAGTGAACTTGGTTATCACGTAATTTGTTGGGAACAATAAATCTGTGAAACTTATCAGTTAGAATGCAGTTAAAGAAAAGCTAAGGCCCAATCTTCCAGAAAAGTCTGTTCTTGTGATAGACAACGCTTCATATCACAATGTGACCAGAGAAAAATGCCCCACAACGAACACAAAAAGCAGGATATGCAAGACTGGTTGGTTAAGCATAGATTCCGTTCGGAAGCCATATGCTGAAAGCGGAAATATATGATCTTATAAAGTTGCATAAGCCAAAACATAAGAAATATATTGTGGATGCAATTTTAGAAGAAGATGGGCGCGTAGTTCTCCGCTTACCACCGTACCATCCCGACCTGAATGCCATAGAAAAAAATTGGGCAAATGTAAAAGAATGGGTTGCGCTTTGTAATGTGAGCTTCAACATGGGAGACGTGTGGCGTTTGTGCGAACAGAGATTTGGTGAAATAGGAGAAGCAGAATGGGGTCCAGTTAGCCGGCATGTTCACCAAGTGGAAGAGAAATATATATAAAACTGAGGGTCTCCTAGAAACAGAGGTAGAAAAGCTAACGATCACTGTTAATGACTACAGTAGCAGCAGTGATTCGGAAACTGATTACTCAGCAACGTCTGAATATGAGTGCAGCAGCAGAGCCGATAGGTACGTTTTCGAGGGATGTGCAGACGACATGCTGGACGGCATCGCGGAACTTCCCCAATCACCTCACGCCTAAGCCACGCCCATCGGTGGTGAGAGTCGCTCCTAAGGTAAGCAATGCATTATGCCAGGGTTTTTACGGAAGTAATCTAACTCTATCTTTTGACCCAACAAATTCTGTTGAAAATCTACGGTTACATTTTTGCGGATTTTCTCGCAATCCTTGGCGTTTATCCTCAGTATTCCAGAACATGCTAAATGTTTAGTGTTATCCTCTCTATTGTTGAAACGATGGAACCATACTGTGCGACACGGTCACTGACGACACCTTCTGCTTTCACTTCACATATTGTTCGAGCTGCGACAGCGACTTTATAATCTTGTTTCCAGTAGTGCTTTTTGAAGGATTCTGAGTTCAAACTTCGTTATCTCTATTTTGTGATTGTTTATTAACAACTGAAGACTAATACATGCTCGCAGTGTACGCAACACTAATCATGGCATCCTCTAAGTAGCATTGCCAATCCAAAGAAACACAATAATTTCCCAAAACACTTAAGGGGGGACGTATGCAAATATTCAGGGTCTTACATAAATAGCCATAACATCCAAAGTTTTTAAGTTAGAGACGTGAAACTTAGTATACTCATTTAGGATAATACAGCTAATTGGCACAATGTTTTTAATAATTTTCCATTGTTTATACCTAATGCTACATATGTTTCTATATGCAGATATATTTACAAACTTAAGCCCATTTTTGTCAAAATTCACAGAAGCTATCTTTCTGAAATTTCGTATGTTATTTTAAAACACACTAAAAATTAATTTTTTGCATTTAGATTTCTTATTGAAGCTGCATAGAATTTTAAAAAAATATTAATCATTTGCATCCTTTAAAAATTAAAATAATTTCATATATTTTGTATCATCACATTCCATCTGGAGCTTTATCTTAAATTCTAGAACCAACAAACTGTTCATTGTGGCATAAGAAAGCTGTGTGCTAAATTGCATCACTGTAGATGAAAAAGTTTGAGAGAAAAATGGGTTGAAGTAGTAGAAAATGCAACTTACGAGGAAAGGCAATTAAAAATACAATAAGTATTATTCAAATTGCCTTTTAATTTTAAGTCAGAACTTCCCATATCCATAGTCTGTATCATTCTGGTCTTCTTCAGCCTTTATTTTTAAATTCCTCTTCTGTCTTGCTTCTTTCTGCATTAATTTCATAGCTCTTTCTGCACCAGCGATGAGAATGTTGTCGATACTCTGCAAAATTGTTTCCATAAACACACCAAGTTGATACCCTGATGCATAACTTTCTTTCTGCCAACATTCCCATTATTAAACACTATTGCAGCATCAAATGTAGCAATTTTCACCACTATGGAAGACATTGATGATGTATTGGGACACCTTTTCCATATCAAACTGTTGAGGCTTTCATTTGGGTTTTGTGTCTCTGCATAGACACATTTTTTAGCAAGTCTGGGTGTGTTAGGAATTGGTAGATGGGCTTTATAGATTCCAAGACAGCTGATGGAAGACTGTGTTGCTACTATGCAACACTAGGACATTTAAATTTTTAAAAGTGCATAAAGACCACGTACAGTCATAATATTTTGGTGTTTGATAGCTAACACTATATATTATTTTACAAAACAATAAAAAATAGATTTTTTGAACATTTTCTCTTACGTCCCCCCTTAAGTCAAACAACTCACTTTACTGATGAGACAACCTACTGTGTTTCAAATGGGAAGAGTTCTGACTTGTAGCAAATCAGATGCGTTGGAGCCTTCAGTGTTGCCACCTCGTTATCCCCCACTTTTTATATGTTCAAATCACAATTCACAATTCACAATTGCAACATAAATATTCGTATATTACGCACATGTTTTAAATATATAGTCTAAAAATAATTATATTTTTTGAATTACCTATTATTCTAATATATAGCATCCATATATAGCTATGGATGTAACTTCTGTTAAGAGACATTTCGTTGTTGTCACTGTCTTCATCGTCTGAGTGATGTATGTATATTATGATAGGCTCCAAAATCTCGTCATGTGTATTTGTTTTCAAAAGCAGTGTTCTTGTAGTTTATCTGCATGTCTCATGCAGTTTTTCCACTCTTGAGCAACCTTGTCAATTTCTTCGTGAATAAATCGTTCAGCGTCAGTCAGCTTAACAGAATTATTTCTGTTTGCAACATAATTTGAGTCCACATTAACTCAATTGGATTGTTCTGACAGTGGTAAGGGGGAAGGTGGTTTATAATACCTCGTGTCTCATTTCAATTGCAAGCTGATCCAGCTTATACACTTTCCCTTAGTTTCAAACCGATGAACAACTGGATAACACATCTTTGAACTTTCTAGAGTAAATACGAGGGCTGTTGAATAAAGAACGATCAGTTTTTTTGACAACATACCTTTACTCATCCTCATAATTTTGATGGTCTTTCTCAAAATAGTCTCCCTTGAATGCGATCCACTTGTCCCAGCGTTTCTGCCAATCTTCAAAGACATGCTGGAAACTATGTTTTTGAGCGATTCTTCAAAATCGCCTCCAGAGCCTTCACCACTGCTTCTGATGATGGATAATGCCTCCCATGAAGGCGTTTCTTCAAGTTAGGGAATATAAATAAGTCACATGGGGCTAAACTCGGACTGTAGCGCGGGTGAGGGATGCACTACACTTTTTTTGCAAGATATTCAGCAACTACATTGGCAATATGCGGCCGTATATTATCGTGATGCAGCATCCAGCCTGCTTCACGGAAATATGGTCCTTTGCGCCTTGAATTGAATAGCTTGAATTGAATAGATTGAATAGCAAGTGGTAGCAGATGTTTCTATGCCTTGCAGAATATGTTTAAATCAAGGAAAGTCAGTAGGAATACTAAAATTAAAATACATACAACAGCACTGAGACCAATAATTATGTCTGGTTCAGAAAGCTGGGTATTGACAACCAGAGAAGAACAATGGGAAAGGAAGATTTTGAGAAATACGAGGGCTGTTCAATAAACAATGATCACAACTTGTTTTCACAACGTACCTTTACTCATCCTCATAATTTTGATGGTTCTTCTCAAAACAGTCTCCCCTGAATGTTATGCACTTGTCCCAGCGTATCTGCCAGTCCTCAAAGACATGCTGGAAACCATTTCTTGAGAGATCCTTCAAAATTGCCTCCGTAGCCTTCACCGCTGCTTCACATGATGGATAATGCCTCCCACGAAGGCGTTTCTTCTAATTAAGGAAGAGAAAAAGTCACATGGGGCTAAATCCGGACTATAGGGCGGATGAGGAATGCACTTCCAGTTGATTTTTGCAAGGTATTCAGCAACAACATTGGCAATATGCGGCCGTGCATTATCGTGATGCAGCGTCCAGCCTGCTTCACGGAAACATGGTCATTTACGCCTGATATGGACTTGCAATGTTTTCAGGACATCCCTGTAGTATTGTCCAGTTACTGATGTGTGCAGGTACAACATGCTGATAAATTATTCCATGAATATCAATGAATGAGATGACCGTAACTTACCCAGCAGAAGCAACCACTTTTGCTTTTTGGGGATTGGTGATGAAGGTGATATCCACCCTGAGATTTACTGTTTGCTCTCAGGATCAAAATGATGTAGCCAAGTTTCATCAGCAGTGATTACGTTTGAAAGAAACTCCGGATCTTCCTCCAACATCAATTTTAACTGCATGCTACCCCATTGCAGCGGTAGGCGATACTGAACATGTCTGAATTTGCCTGGTTCTCACAGGCGGGACCCAGGAGTACCAACAATGAAACTACTACGACGTGTTTTTTTTTTACATTAAGCTAACAGAATAAAACAAGAATGAATTTTAATGCGAAAAATTATGTCCGTAATAAATTATCATTCTTTATTGAACAACCCTCGTAGAGATCAAGTGCGATTCATATAAAAATAATTAGTGAGAAGACACGTTCTGCCGATGCACCATTCTACAAGCCAGCAGGAAGTGTATTGTTTGTCCTCGCTCGAATTTAAACAATCAGCTTGTCTTATTGATAGTAATTGTCATTTAAAATTTTTATATTTCAGTTTTGAGTAATTACAAATATATGTACACGCATACATGCCAACCAATAATGATATTCATTATACTGCTTACGTCACGATACATTGTTTTAATATAATAGTGCATTAATTATTTTTATTAGGAAAACTATTTGAGCCTCAAATATGGGGTTTTCGCAGTTATGTTAAATACATTACTCTCTAACTTCCTCATGGATAAGTTTTTGCAAAATATGAATTTTTGTCGTAGGGCGAACAGTATTTATTAGAGATTGTTTAGTTTGGCGCTCGTGACACACCACTTCCGGGGAATGTCATACAACACCGCAGTACTCCGATTAGTTGATCATCTAGCAGCGTTCAAGGAAAAACATCATCCGATTTGAAACATATAATAATAAAAACCATTTAACACGTGGAGTATTTTAATTAACACAAATCAATTAACCTCCATCTATAGTTAAAACAAATGCAAAGGAAAATTTTGATTTTTGTCTTTTGGTAGACTGCATTAAGCGTATAATTCGCGTAGAATATTTCGGGTATCCACGCCATGCCCACGTGCAGAGGATGAGAAATTGATTCTCTTTGTCACTATGATCCTTGACGCTATTCATCTGTTTGACATTGGAAACACAAGATGCAAATAAAGAAAGAAGGACAGACAGTGTGTAAACTATACACCGCATCAGTGGCGACACTAGCGCCACAAAACATGTTCAATTAAAAATTGTTTTCGTATGGAAATGTGAGGCATAGTATCATATGTCCATACACGAAACCCAATCCACTGTACAACGCAGCTAACCACCCACCTGCAGAAACACAGGTGCTGTCGAGTTGTTAAAACAATGGTGTGATGTAAACGACGCTTTAAAATCTCTCACTTCACTTTCTGTACCCCTGTACAAACCAAACACTCAATTCCTCTATCTTCTTCATGATAATGAAAATAAACATTGTCTTATTGTACCTACAAAGGAATATGGGAATACAGTAGACTGGTAAGTGATAGCCAGAAGTTTTAAACCTGATCAGTATGAGCCATTTTTTAAATTAGATTTTCTTTGTACGCCCAAGAAATAAAAAGAAATTAATTTAACGTCCCTCAACGTTAAATCATATCGGATGCAGAATGAAGTAATTTTCAAATGTATCCATGCACCATAGTGCTTAGAGTTAACAGCCATTCATCTTTAAGGATAACGGAATACCCCGAATAAAGTAGCTTACCCTGACCGAGATTGGAACTTGGAACCACTGCAACGTGAGGCAGACACTGTACCACCTACTCTACAGAGACTGAAAAAATTGACTTATTCTTTGAGAAACTTATGAGTAAGAAAGTCTACTTCTGAAATGTGTTACTACTGAAAAAAATGTACCTATTTGAAATAGCTTTTGTTTTGACGAAATATACATTTTTGAGTAATAAGTTTTGTTCTATATATATATGTTCTATATATATATATATATATATATATATATATATATATATATTTGCGGTGCAGCAGTTATGCCAGAGTAATCCAGAAGAAAGAGATCGTCTGAAGACATTCTCGAGATAATTACACGTATATGTTATTGTGACTTTGTGGGTTCGTAGATTTAAAAGTCCGAGTTGCAGATATTCAAAAAGTTCTTTACACTGTTCAATTCTGACGTAACAATATTACGTTACATACACAACATAATCTACAAAGGTCGATGATTACACAAACAGCGTTCTGATTACATCAGCTCTCGTTACAACATTACAGCTGTTTACTCCTTACTCTGTTTACTAACGTTCGCAACTGAATCTTGGCGAGTCGTAACTCCCTTAAACACCTCATCTGATAATTCCAGACAGTTCCAGAATAAAGAAACCAAACGATCAACATGTCTCCAGAAATTTCCAATTATCTCAGTTTGTTTGTTTCGGCAGACCTTTATCTCTAGCGCTATGTTTATCTGCTTATGCAGGCTTTTTATCTCCGTGATACACTATCCGCCTGTTATGCCATGCCATGTGGTGCAGACTGGCTGTATATAGCCAGAAGGTTTTTGCTGCGTGCCCACCCGTTAAGGGTTTTACCGCAGGTAAGGTATTGAATTTGGGATGTTGTAGAGTGAGATGTAGGTTTTTAGATTGATGTTATGTTGTAAGGTTACAGTTTTTTTCCTAGGGGTTGAAGGACAGGATGCAATGCCTTGCACCCTGGTGTGTTATTTGATTTTAATTTGGGGAACAATTTTGGAGCCAAACAGCTTGGAAGGATTATGTGGAACTCAGCTTTAGCTGTTGTTAGGATTAGCTCCTGGGTTATCTCGGGTGCCCGCAAGCCATGCGGGGTAACCGGTGCTGCCTAGAACGGCGTCTAGTGGGGTCATAATCTCCCAAGGATCTGACAAGGGCGCTTCTGAGATTTGGTAAACCGGCGTATAATTTTGAAGCCTGGCGTCTAATTTCATCCTCCACGTATGGAAGACCCGAGGCCTCGTGAAGCAACCTGGTAGGAGAATAACGTCCCACGGAATATATATACCTGAGTCCTCTATTCTGTGCACGTTATCCGTCTGTCTGTTATATATTTGGGCGAAAACTTTTATGCCCGTTGCCGCGACATTAGATATCAGTTGTAATCAGTTAAAGAATTATAAGATGGTGGCTGTGAACGCAGTTTGCTTTCCCTTTTCCTCAAAGGATTACAGTTTATGACTTCATGATTCAGTGCAAGTGCAGTCGCACTCAAAATTATTGTACTTTATAAAATACGTACGTTATAACCCATTACACATAAAGTAACACATTTTAACCAGGTTATTTACGCAAACGGTCCCAGAAAAGTGTTTCCGTTTCCGCGTTAGCAGTTTTCCGGCTTAGAGTATCATTTTCCATGGCAAATAGCTGCTTTCCGAACTTTATTTTCTATCTTTCCAGGTTCCCGGCATATAAGGGGTCCGTTTTAGACAGGTTTTACTGTATCATAAACATTGAGCCACAGGCAGTGATTGACACACCTCCATTTCGGTGTGTTGTGCAATGAAATGGTATCTTCATCAGCATTAGAGAACCTCTTAGCTATAACTTCCACATTTGACCCAACAGGTCACAACTCTCCTATCTCAAATTATTTATTTAAGGTATTTCCATTTGCTCTGAAAATATTTCGATGTAGTTCCTCAACACCTCTACGTGGGTGATTGACATAAGACTACACCAGTTGACTAACGAATGTAATGTAGACATGTAAATGAACTACTGGATTTGAGTATTCAACCACATACAAATATAACAATTTGTAACTTATCCTATCAGAAATGATGATACTTTTCTTATAAATTATCCAGGATCGCGATTTCATGTAAAACTTTTACACATCCTCAGCCGGAAACAACAAAACTGTCGTCATCGTTACGAACGCTAGATGTTAATATGTTCTTGTTAGTACTACCAAAATCTGAAAATAAAACAAATTTATAAAACAGAATCGACTGCCGGTATTTCAAAATTCATTACGCGATGGTTTTTTTTAATAAAAATCTTTTCCCCAACCATTAAATCTATCGAACAATTTAATTGTTTTGATACTTTAACTTCTGGATTTATTTCATGGTTAAATGACTAAAACTTATCTGCTACGGCCGATTTATCAGTTTGTTTATACTTAATTTTACGAAAATATTCTTTTGTTCTGGTTTCTAGATTACGTTTTGTCTTTCCAATATAAACTTTATCACAATCGAAACAATTAAACTCATAAATACCAGACTTTTTATTATTAGAAATTTTGTCTTTTTTAGAGAAATGCAATAAATTTTTAATACTATATTTATTTTGAAGAGCTAATGTTTATACAAAACCCTTTAAATGTTTTATTTTTTATTTTATTTATTTATTTATTTATTTATTTATTTATTTATTTATTTATTTATTTATTTATTTATTTATTTATTTATTTATTTATTTATTTATTTATTTATTTATTTATTTATTTATTTATTTATTTATTTATTTATTTATTTATTTATTTATTTATTTATTTATTTATTTATTTATTTATTTATTTATTTATTTATTTATTTATTTATTTATTTATTTATTTATTTATTTATTTATTTATTTATTTATTTATTTATTTATTTATTTATTTATTTATTTATTTATTTATTTATTTATTTATTTATTTATTTATTTATTTATTTATTTATTTATTTATTTATTTATTTATTTATTTATTTATTTATTTATTTATTTATTTATTTATTTATTTATTTATTTATTTATTTATTTATTTATTTATTTATTTATTTATTTATTTATTTATTTATTTATTTATTTATTTATTTATTTATTTATTTATTTATTTATTTATTTATTTATTTATTTATTTATTTATTTATTTATTTATTTATTTATTTATTTATTTATTTATTTATTTATTTATTTATTTATTTATTTATTTATTTATTTATTTATTTATTTATTTATTTATTTATTTATTTATTTATTTATTTATTTATTTATTTATTTATTTATTTATTTATTTATTTATTTATTTATTTATTTATTTATTTATTTATTTATTTATTTATTTATTTATTTATTTATTTATTTATTTATTTATTTATTTATTTATTTATTTATTTATTTATTTATTTATTTATTTATTTATTTATTTATTTATTTATTTATTTATTTATTTATTTATTTATTTATTTATTTATTTATTTATTTATTTATTTATTTATTTATTTATTTATTTATTTATTTATTTATTTATTTATTTATTTATTTATTTATTTATTTATTTATTTATTTATTTATTTATTTATTTATTTATTTATTTATTTATTTATTTATTTATTTATTTATTTATTTATTTATTTATTTATTTATTTATTTATTTATTTATTTATTTATTTATTTATTTATTTATTTATTTATTTATTTATTTATTTATTTATTTATTTATTTATTTATTTATTTATTTATTTATTTATTTATTTATTTATTTATTTATTTATTTATTTATTTATTTATTTATTTATTTATTTATTTATTTATTTATTTATTTATTTATTTATTTATTTATTTATTTATTTATTTATTTATTTATTTATTTATTTATTTATTTATTTATTTATTTATTTATTTATTTATTTATTTATTTATTTATTTATTTATTTATTTATTTATTTATTTATTTATTTATTTATTTATTTATTTATTTATTTATTTATTTATTTATTTATTTATTTATTTATTTATTTATTTTTTGAAAATGTTTATTAACCCAAGGATGGTAAGTAATTTTTTTTAAAATTTATAAAGTCTTTTATTTTTCTAAGGTTAGAAATATCAACAGTTTTTTGCTATTTGAATTTTTCAACTTTCTTTACTTATAAAGTCTTTGTTAAAACCATTAATTAAAGCAGTTTTAATAATATATATTCTTTGTTAAATTCATCTTTATTCAGGGGTATATTTATTAATCTATAAATCAAACTATTGAAAACAGCAAATTTATACGAAAAAGGGTTTAAACTTCTATTTTTATGTAATTATCAATAGGAGTAGATTTCCTATAAATATGTAAGTTTAATTTATTATTATTTCTTATTATCTTTAGATCTAGAAAATGAAGAAATCCATTAATTTCAGTTTCTAATGTAAATGTTATAGCTTTATCTTGCAAATTTAGTAATTTTAAGGCTTCTCTTATGATTTTATTAGAAACAATTCCAAAAATATCACCAAAATATCTATATCAAATTTAAAAGTTAATGGGAATGCTTTAGTAACTTGCATTTCGAAAAAACTCATAAAAAGATCAACTGTTTGAGAATGTACATTTAAATTGTTTCTGTATGTTAGTACTGGAAACTGTGACTATTGAATTATTATATCTGTATCAATAGCTTTACTTCTTAAAATAATTATTTAACACTACTACCAACTACTGCTAAGACTATCGTATTATCCGCCCGTTTTTGTTTCTGTGTCTTACAAATTTAAATCTGCTACATTTTGTTTTGTTGAGCTTAGCTCTGCCGTTGGGCTGCATGTTTTTGTTTACATGGTTAGAAGGCTGTTACTTCCTGTTAACTAGAATTTCGCGGTAAAATCTTTTGTTGGATTTCAATGTTTTGAATGATGTTTTTGCTGCGTTTACTCAAACTAACATTATACAACAAAACATGAAGATCTAGAAATTTCAGAAAAGGCAAATTTCGTGGTAATCAACTCCTGTAAATGGCAAGAAAATAGAATGAACCAAAAAGAACAAACCAGTTAGTCTTTTCGGAGAGAAAACGCAAGTCAGGAAAACAATTCAAAGCTTGGTATACTCAGTACTGTAGTAATTAAATAATCACTGAAATGGCATGATGTTAATTGAAAACATACAGTGAAACCTCGCTTATCCGGGCTTCTGTTGTATCTAACCAATTTAAATACTTTTTAAAATGTTTTTATTTACTCGTTTTCTGCTCTGTTCGGTGTACATTTGGCAAAGGATTTTAAATTAACTTCACGATCTGGTAGAGGCTTAAAACATCTAAACCGCTTCCGATACAAAACATTTATTCAGATTTTTTGTTTTTCAACCTAAGTCTCCGTGTACCTCTGTACACTGCTCCCATATCAGTAACCCGTCCAAATAGTACTCGGCGTTTTTCTCTGAAAAATAATTGTTCACGAAGATGATTGACGAAAATCTCTGTCCTCCGAGCGCAATTTTCAGATCAGGGAACAAAAGGAAGTCGCTTGGAGCTAGATCTGTTGAGTAAGGCGGATGATCAAGTAGTTCAAACCGTAATTCGTGGATGTTCGCCATTGCAACTGCTGAGGTGTAAGACGGTCTTAGTGAAACAGGATTTTATTTTTCTGCAAATATGGCCATTTCTCACCAAGTTCTGCCTTCAGCTTATCAAGCTATGATGCGTAGTATTCTCCTGTGATGGTTTCTTTCTTTTTGAAGACAATCGATTAAAATAACACCACGACTATCCCAAAAACAGTGGCCATCACTTTCCCAGACGAAAAAAAAAAAAAAACAGTTTTTGCTCTTTCTTTTTGGAGACGGTTCCCCCTTTACAAGTTTCATCTACAGTAATTAATCGGCACCAAAACTCGGATTTATTGCGCCTAAACTGCGCCAACAGAGTGTTGGAAATGTTCATTCTAACACGTTTTTGGTCTAACGTGAGCAAACGCGGCACCCAACGCGCGTACAGCTTTCTCATGTTTAACTGTTGATTTAATATGTGACAAACATGTTCTTTTGACAGGTTCATAGCCTCTGATATCTCATTTTAATTCGGCGGTCGTCTAGCACCATTTGACGAACTTTGGTGATGTTTTCGTCAGTAGTTGCAGTTTTCGGGCCTCCCGAACGTTCATCGTCTCCCAAGCTGTTACGGCCACGTTTAAAGTCAGCTGCCCAGAATTTCACTGTGGTAAATAATGGTGCAGAGTCCCCATACAAAGAATCCAAGTCATCTTTGATTTGCTTAGGCGTATTGCCTTTCAAAAACAAATATTTAATGACAGCTCGATACTCGATTTTGTCTATTTTCATAAAAACACTCACATCAACTCACTCAAACGTATGCTACATAACAACTGAGCGTCCAAAATGGCTGAAACTTCTGTAACTGACAACAGATGAATAACAAAATTCACTACCTTTTATTAACAGGTGCTGCCATCTTCATATTGAGATCGGAAACTTTTCAGACCACCCTCGTAGAACTGAATGACAATAAAATATTAATTCCCTTTAAGAAAATTCTTCATTCCCAAACTCCCTTCAGGTCGAAAAGATATTTAAACTAATTTCATGATGTGCTATAGTCGTGAAACTTTAAACATAGCTTAGGATAACAATGCAATATCAACTCGGTTTCAGATAAATTCCTTCACGATAAAGTATCTTTCACAAGGACAAATTCAGGAATTCTAAATTTTTCAATAATGACTAACAATGCTTAAGGTATATTAATGGAAATGAAATGTATATATTGAATTTTCTTTACAGGTCCTGGAACATTAAATATAACTCAGATCTGAATGAAAAACAAGAGTCAAGTAAGTTTTAATTTTAGTGTTAATTTAAAAGAAAAAGTATTTTTTAGAAAAAAAAACAAGATTTTAAATCCTGCTTAAGTTATAAATAATGTCTGATAGACCTATACAGATTTATTATACTATACAGATTCTTTAGCCCACAGAGATTCTTTGAAATTTCTGGTTATGAATCCTTAATTCCTGTGGAAAATCTTTGTAAGATTTAAAACAAACTTTCAAGACTACAGAGGTGGCCAAATTTTTAGACTAAAGCTCTGAAAACATTCTTTATTTACTTAACATTAATACACGAACACTCAGATATATGTATATATATATATATATAATATGGCACACAAACGTGGGTCAATACCTTGTATACATTCCTTTGTTGGAAGCTAAAGTTTTAAAGTTTTTATTCAGTTAGATATGTCATCAACAGCTGTTTTTACACTTATTTGTAATATCCGCATCATGTTGCCAGATATTTTTTCTTGATAAGATGAGTTTTATTTTTAATATAGGTTTTCTTGATTTTCTTCTTTACAACGGGCCATAGATTGTCGATCGAATTTATATCACGATTATTTCCTGGCCATCTATGCACTGAAAGAGCTAAATTACATAAGTATTGTGTTATTTTCTTGGCTTTGTGACACAGTGTACCATCGTGCATAAAGATACATGAATCATTTCCTAACCAATGCCTTATCTAGGGTAGAAGTGGAGTTTGAAAAACTCCTAGGTACTGATCTCGCCTCATGGTACCCACAAAAATGTACAGTCTTCGAGTTCCATGGATAGACATAACGCTCTAGACCATCAACTTTGAAGGATGTTTTACAGTTGCTTGCACACACTGAGGACGAAACTTCTCTTCAGTTGTTCTCCGGACATACTGACTACTTTCGTCAGTAACTTCAAACTTGGATTCATCACTAAAGCACAACAGAAAAGCGAAATCCATATTATTGGCAGTTATTGGCAACAATATACTTAATAAGTTATCCCAAATAATACCTGCTGTATAGTCTATGAATATTTTCCATGAATTCGGTTATTAAATTATCACTGTGCAACAATAAATAATTTTTTAATATTTCGAGCACTTCATGAGGCATTTCCTACTAATTTTGGGTTGAGAAAAACAAATATGACAATGAAAAATTTGTATTAGCTCTAGTTTCTATGATATACACAAGGTGGAAGTATTACATATTAACGGATTGAGAGAAAAGGATACATTTTAATTACACACATGCTAACAACAATGAAACGGCATTTGATTTTTTAACTGGTAATTACATGCTAAGAGTTCTAAATTGCTGGAAAAATACTTCGCAGAGAGTCGTGTCTGAAGAGACTCATGTGGTGGCCTATTGACTTCGTCGTCTTTTAGCTTGCCTCTTGTGATGGCGTTCCGCAGAATCCCAATACAAAGACCAACAGTAATCCGCAAGCATTACTTCATTTCAACGGCCCTGATGTCTTTGTTCCATAACAGAAATGTCCTGATGGAATCTCTCCCCATGTTCATCACTAACAGCACCAGAACTAGGAGGGAAAAAGTCTAGGTGGAAGTGCGGAAAATGGATCTTAAGGGACATGTTGCATCCAAGGTTACGGTATTTTTGCAGTAGCACTGTCACCAAGTGCTTGTTGTCATCTACGGTACTTTAATAGGTGTGCCAACTTCCAAAACAAATTCCCCCAAATTTAAAATCTTCACTCTCTAAAATAAAATGTCACCTTATCTTCAAAACAAGAGCTAATATATAATTTTTATGGTGATTTTTGTATTCAGCTGATGAAAATAATGTAAATTCACTATTTCTAAGCCCAAAACATTTCCATTGTTGCCCAGTGTTATCTTTGTGAGAAAGAGAACACAGAGTATCACTTCAATTACCTTTTCATACTCATCAGAAGCCCAATTTTAAAGTCCCTTTGCCCAGTCGAGCCTCTTTCTTGCCATATCTGGTGTGAGCTTTGCTGTCCTTCTGAATCTTCGAGCCTTCGAACTGATATTGAACAAGGTTCTCCTGATAGTTCTTGCTAATACTTCTAAGCCTCTAGCTACTAAAATATTCCTCAAGTCCCTAATAGTGGCTTTTTGGTTTCTGCGTACTTCAGCAATAACTTTTCTTACAACTCTAGAGCTCAAATTGTTGTTTTTGTCCATTTGTTTAATTCTGCTTACAGACTTTTGTGATATTTTGGGTCTCTATGCTACTTCATTATGTGAATACCGTCCTTCTGCTGTTAGTGCCCTCGTAATACCAATTTTTCTAAGTGCTAGGTTACTTTTCTTCCCCATAACTTCAAATGTCCTTCAACATTAAATCTCACAAGTTCACTAGTCTTTCACTGTGTGCATAGAACTTTAAAAGCGTTAGTATAATACAGAAGAAGACTATTGACAAAATAAATTCACGAGATCTAAAGATAAACCTTTGACATAACTTGCATGGACACTTACTAAATACACACGATAAATGTACACTTACAGCAGCTGACAGTCAACTTTGCAGTTATACCAGCATATGCCTACAAAACATCCCATGAATAATCATATAATATCCTTGAATGATTGTTATGTATCATTCAATCCTTGTTACATCCAATGTTGTTATTAATTCGCAGTTAGGCTGAAATACATTAATTTTTTATGACTTAAATTCAGTTTAGTCTAATAACACTGGGGAACAAAAAAATTATTTTCATATACCCGAAACAAAATAGGCAAATTCTTATGTAAACTGATCTGCTGATTCCAAAAATGCAGCTCAAAATGCTGTATCACGTAACGTTTTTTAGGTATTCATAGAAATGTGATGTGATAACTCATATTTGATTAATTGAAAATAATAGGTATTATTAATTATTATTAAAATAAATAAACACAAGATAATGATCAAAACCAATACCTGAATTATCTCAGAAGTATTTCACTGTTGATTTTTTTTTGTATTGACATGTGCTCTCCCGTTTGAGGAACCAACAATAGTCTCCGAACATGGCTGAATCCCAGCGATACCCTGGTAACGTCTTTCCATCTCAGAAGTGTCCTGGTGAAAACGCTCACCTTGCTCATCACTTACAGCTCCTAGGTTTGTAGGGAAACTATCAAGGTGAGAGTGCAAAAAGTGGATTTTAAGTGACATACGGCAACGCATTTCTTTGTAGCCCCTTAATAGTTCTGAGACTAAAGTTTCATAATTTTCTTCTTTGTTGTTGCCCAGGAAGCCTTCCACCACTGATTTAAATGATATCCATGCTGCCAGTTCAACACGTTTAAGCTTTGATTCAAAAACACTGTCTTTAAGAAGTAGTCTTATTTGAGGATCGACAAATATACCTTCCTTCAATTTAGATTCACTTATTTTGGGAAAGATACTTCTTAAATACTCAAATGCACTTCCACTTTTGTCCAAACCTTTAACAAAATTCTTCATTAGTCCGAGCTTTATATGAAGTTGGGGGAGAAGAACTTTGTTTGGGTCTACTAGAGGCACATACTTAACACTGCTTGCTCCAGGGGTATAGTCTTCCTTTTTCCCCCACTCTTTCACTATAAAATGCTTGTCAGTTACCCTACTGTCCCATTAGCACAAAAAACAGCAATATTTTGTGAAACCTCCCTGCAGTCCCGTTAGCAACTACCTTGAGTTCACTACAAATTTCCCAGCCATGGTTTTGATAACTAATAGCATCTAAAATTATGGACATGGAATCGTATGTCTCCTTCATTCCTATGACATGAAATAAAGGTATTGAAGGTAGTAAATTGCCATTATGAAGCAACACTGCCTTTAAACTGTATTTATAGGAGTCAATGGCTATTACTTTAAATTAAGTCAATATGAGTTGGTATCATACCTCATTTCTGTAATTTTATATAAACGAATAAGAATATCTCAAAAACGTTACGTGATACAGCATTTTCAGAGGCATTTCTGGAATCAGCGAGTCACTTTGCATACGAATTAGCCTATTTTGTTTCGGGTACAAAAAACACGTTCCCTAGTGATTTGGCCACCTCTGTATGCAGTTTGCAGAAACTACGAGGCGTGTCCGTAAGGCGCTGGAACCGTGAGGAACGCTGTTACGCGAGATCCGGCAACACTGGCTTGTAGCTTGGTTTCACCCCTTCAAATCCCCACCACAAGGAACCCGTTGTAACCATTAGTTTTGGATGGGCAGCCGTTTGCGATATAGCTTCCTATCACTTCCGCCGCCAAGTGCGAGTTGCGTGCAGTGATCCGTTTTTTTTTTGTTTTTTTTTTGAGTGCCAAGGACACAACCCCCACTGAAATTCATCGTCAGTTATGCGAAGTCTATGGGCCACAATGTGTGCTTGTCAAAAACTTACGAAAGGGGATCAGAGAGTTCAAAGACGGTAGTACAGACGTCCATGGCGAACAGCGTTCTGGTCGGACTTCGGTTTCAGCCAAAACAAATTCAAAAGTGGAGCAAGAAATGCTTAAAGATCGGCGTGTGACAGTTCGCGAGCTGTGCGAACTTATCCCTGAAGTCAGTAAGACTACGATTGACAAGATTTTGACCGAACATTTGCATTATCGCAAGGTGTGTGCGAGGTGGGTCCCCAAAATGCTCACCGAATACCATAAATGGCAACGTGTTGAAGCGGCCCACCGATTCCTGGAGCGCTATGCAGAACAGGGCAGGGAACTGTTGGATTCAATTGTCACTGGATGCACTACACAACACCGAAACCAAAGATTTCTCGTCAGTGGCGGCATTCGAATTGGCCGAAGCCACGAAAGTTCAAATAGACATTTTCTGCTGGAAAAGTGATG
Organism: Mantis religiosa; assembly: GCA_030765055.1. Taxonomy (NCBI): domain Eukaryota; kingdom Metazoa; phylum Arthropoda; class Insecta; order Mantodea; family Mantidae; genus Mantis; species Mantis religiosa. The sequence goes on along the minus strand of CM060949.1, from coordinate 199,485,559 downwards.
GCTAGTGTGTTCTGGGACAGAAAAGGTGTATTTTTGTGCCAGTTTATGCCTACCGACACAGCAATAAACGCTGCTAGCTACTGTGAAACTTGAAAAAATTGCGACGTGTCATTCAACATCGAAGGAGGGGAATGCTGACAAAGGGAGTCATTTTTCTTCCCGACAACGCTCGTTCCCATACTGCACATGCAACGGCTGATCTCCTACAGTGCAGAGTTACTTAGCACCTAGTGATTATCATCTGTTTCCTGAGTTGAAGTCACACCTGGGTGGAACACATTTCCAGAACGACAATAATTTGAAAAACGAGGTTGAGCGCTAACTGCGCAACTAGTGCTGTGACAAGGGTATACAAAAACTGCCACAGCGCATGCAAAAGTGCATCGATCGCAATGGTGATTACGTTAAAAAACATTCACTGACAATAAATATGTTTTCTATATTAAATAAAATTGGAGACATTTTAGGGACACGCCTTGTATTTTATATTTTAGTCTGTTTTAAATAGACAGTAAAGGAGTAAAGTCCTGTGTCCTTGTTATTGTGTTGCTGAAGTTCCAATCAGTATAGGTGTTATTGACGTTAAGGAGCGTCATACAGAATTAGCATATCCGGGTGTGGGCGAAGGCAGAGCACTGCAATAAGGAAGGAGGCTACATTAAAGCGACCTTTAATTACAACAGAAGCCAGGCAAGTCTTGTAAGATAAGGTCGTGCAGCGCTGAATGCCAACGACGGAAACGTAACAATGCTACAAAATAACGAACACGCTAGAACTTCCTTGTTTATCACTTCCATTCATTACATTCAACACAAATTTCTTTTCAGTTGAATCCCCCAAATGAACAGGGTCTCAAAATTTGTTGGACTCTTTTCTAACTTTACGTAACAGGACGGCAGTGCGTCCTGCATTTACATTAGTTTTTCTGCCGATTATAGCTTTATACCTTCGCTACCACGTAAATATAGGTACTGTCTCATCAGTAATATCGTTTTTTAAGAAAAAATAACATTTAAAACGTGTTCTGACAAGTTTCAATTTTCAAAGTATGGTGTGATCCATATAAATGTGAACCATTTCAATAGGTCATAACTTTTAAACAAATAATAGGACACACTGACAACTTTGGGAGAATATAATACACATTTGGGAGATTACATTACACTATTTACATCTCAGAGAAAATGTTGCATGTGTCCTCCACCAGCATCTATACATGTTTACACCCGTCTCACCATATTCTCTGAAGTTTTACAGAGATAATCTCGAATTAAAAGAAGATTATTTCCAGCAAGATGGAGCAACGTGCCATACATCTAATGACATCATGGAACTTGTAACCAGTTTCTTTGATAATCGAATAACCTCAAAAGGCCTGTGGAACCCCAGATCCACTGTGCTAATCTCACCGGATTTTTTCTTGTGGCGGTATCTAAAAAAAAAAGGTGTAAAAGAATAGGCCACGTACAATTTATGTTCTCAAGGAATCCATTCGAATTGAAATAAGTAAGACTAGCGAGGATACTCTCCATAAAACTTGAGAGAATATGGTGAGACGAATACAAACATGTATAGATGCTGGTGGAGGACACTTCCAGCATTTTTGCTGAGGTGTATACAGTGTAATGTAGTCTCCCAATTGTGTATTATACTCTCCGAAAGTTGCACTTGTGTCCTATTTAATTGGTTCAGGTTTATATGGATCGCACTGTATAAACCATTATATTCTATGGTCTTGAGCTACCCTTCAGTGAAGTTTATTATACCACGATGGTACGAGTCTCTGGTTTTGAATGCAAACAATTCGGTGACACTGACTTGCACTCCTTCAAAGTTGTCAAAATTTTTTTCCACATAGAAAATAATCTATGGATCGAAAAAATATGATAATCTGATGGTACGAGATCAGGGCTGTATGCTGGGTGTGGTAGCAGTTCGATTCCCCCCAATTCCTAAACTATTTTAATGGCTGTTATTGCAGTATTGGGTGTTGCATTGTCCTGTTGCAATAGAACTCTTATTTCGGTTAACTAATGCTGGGTATCTCCGTCTCAAAATTTCATGAACTCGTTCCAGTTGTTGAGAATATAGATCCACACCAATCGCCCCCCGTATGGAACAAACTCCCAGTGAATCACACGTTGAAAATTCCACCAAACATACAACATTACTTTGCGACCGAACTGATATATTTTAACGATATCTTTGACAGGTTTGTGTGGATCAAGCCACTGTTTCGAGGCATCAGGCTCTCGGTAATATACCCATTTTTCATTGCAAGTTCTCCCGAAAAATTTATCATCCATAGGTTTACACGCGGATAAGCTGACGTCAGATTATACACTACGTTCAGCCGGTTGAGGTGGCAGTTCATGAGGTACAGTTCTAGAGCTTATGTCTTAATCTGACAGTGTATAGTACCTTTTCATGTACCAAGTTCGTCTAAAAGCCAATGGGTACCTTTTGGCATATTTTCTCTCAAAACTTGACGTACATCCTCATTATTTCATACCTTAGTTCATCCAGAACACGGTAAATCTGAAACGTTGGAGGTTGTGCCACACGCTCACATACGACACCTTCTCCTTCCACTTCACTGTCCAGAAGGATAGCCATGCTATATCCTATGTTTAATAGGAAATCAACAATGAGCCTGCACAACAAATTGCTCATATACAAGCAGATACTCCGCCCTGCACTAACTTATGCTTACAGAGTCTGGGGAGTTGCAGCAAAATCCCATCTCCACAAACTCCAAGTCCTTCAAAACCGCTACCTTCGGATAGCAACATCTTCCGATTGGTACATTCCTAACGATAATATCCAAGCAGACCTCTCCTTCCCAAAAATCACAGACTACATCCTTACTTTATCTCATAATTTTATAACAAGCTCCCTTCTAGCTTCAACAGTCTAATCCGCGGTCTGGGAGAATATGATCTCGACCCCGGTGAAACCTAGAAGCGATCCAGACTAGTGTTAGCACAACCATAGGCCCATACAATCCCCCAGATATTCATTACATTACAATCGCTATAAACAAACCGAACAACCATTAAGACATATCCACCACCATCCACCCACCGTCTTATCATTAAAAACCACCACCATGCCAGTAAGGGACAATATCTCGAAATGGCAATGTGTCGAAGGCCCCTCCTCCGATGAGGAGGTTCACCTACAACGACACCATTGTGCTGTGTTACTTCCACTTCACGTATTCTTGGAGCTGCGGCGGCGGCTTTATATTGTAATTTTGTGGGTTCGTAGAATAAAAAGGCCGAGTTGCAGAAATTAAAAATCTCCTTTATTTTCGTCGAAATTCACTGTCCAGTTCTCACGTAACAACATCACATATACACAGTCTTCCAAGGTCGATGACAATAACAGTGACAGCAGATTAGCTCTCGTTACAATAACACTTCCAGCTCTCTCTCAACTTACTCTGTTCACCACTGACTCATCACTAGCCATGGCTGCTTTTATACACCTAATCGATCATTCTAGATTGTTCTCGACTTTACTCTAAAATGTCACCAGATAAAACACGAATGTTCTAGAATGTAGCTATATAGGTGCCGGCAAGTCTTTCACCTCTGTGATAAACTATCTCACTTGTTTATCGACGCTATCGTTAATTGTTTATGCAAGCTCCTGAAGCATTATCCGCCGTCTATTATCGATTTGTGCCGACACGTTTATGCCCAGCGCCGCGACAATGTGTACGCAACACTAGCCGTGGCATCCTGTAAAAAGCATTTGCCAAACTAAAGAAGCCCAATAAATTCTCCAAAAAACCTAAATAAAAATAACCTATATTACTTGTCATACAACATACTAGTAGGTCAAACAAGAAGTACGATATCGATATTTCGACGAAAATACACAATTAGAATGCCCGGCAATAAAAATTAAATAAAAAAAAAACTTCTTAAAAAGGACAATCTCTAGGGTGCGAACATCAAAACCTAAAAAGCCAAACTCGAAATCCTTCGGGATTGTAAATTAAGCTTTCTAACAGCACCCTCCAACCCCAACAAATTACACTTTGCTGTAAAATATTTTAGAAATATTGATTACTTTTAAAACTGGTTTTAAATTGTAAGTTAAAAACTGCGTATTAAAATTGTTCCACGACAAAATGCATAGCTTGAATTTTCTAGGAAAGTCCTCAAAAGCTCTCTTTATTCTGAAAGACATTTTTATAACTGGCAAACTGTAGGGGATGACAGAAAATGTTCATGGATAAACCACTCAATTTCTGTAATTAATACTCAATTTCAGAAATATTCGTGTATGAAGATATACATTTTAAAATAATAATACGTTACCCAAATAGAAATTCGTTATTCGCAATTTCATGTCCTGACAATGCAAAGAGAATGGAGTTTCAAACCCATTACATAGCAAACAACACATAATTGTATAGGTAGAGTGAGATTGAATATTTCTATGTTATAACTGACATTCGAACCAACGACCTTCCGTCTCCATCCTGTTTGACCTAACCACAGAGCTACCATGGCAACATGACCTTAAATTCTCCAACAAAATTGTATTTTTCACAGTAAATCAGTAGGAGTTCCCATATACGAGGGCTATCCAGAAAGTAGATTACGTTTTGGAATAAAAAGTAAACAAAGTATAGGAAACAAATTTTATTATATACAGATGAAAGCCACACTCAAATACTACTTTTCGACATAGTCACCATTCAAATTAAGGCATTTATCGTAGCGATGTACGAGCTTGGAAATTCCTTCGTCGAAAAATTCGGCCGCCTGCGCCTTCAACCACTTCGTTACCTCTTCTTGCAGCTGTACGTCGTCATCAAAACGCTGCATAGCCAGCCACTTCTTCATTGCTGGGAATAGCTGGAAGTCGCTCGGTGCCAGGTCGGGACTGTACGGCGGATGAGGAAACAACTCCCACTTAAAAGATTCAAGAACTTCACGAGTGACATTTGCCGTGTGGGGCCGGGCGTTGTCGTGAATCAACAAGATCTTAGAGCTCAACATTCCTCTGCGCTTGTTTTGAATGGCTCTTCTGAGTTTTTGGAGAGTTTGGCAATACCTTTGAGAGTTTATTGAAGTGCCTCTTTCCAGGAAGTCCACCAAAATCACACCTTTTCTGTCCCAAAAAACAGTCGCCATCATCTTCCTTGCCGACATTGTTTGCATGCATTTCTTGGGTTTTGGGGAGAACTTGTGTGCCACCACTGCATTGATTGCAATTTCGTTTCACAGTTCACGTGTTTCACCCATGTTTCGTCACCAGTAACGATGCGATCGAGTAAAGAGTCACCATCCTTATGGTAAACGTCCAAAAAGTTCAACGCTGCAGCCATTCGCTGATTTTTGTGGTCCTCTGTCAAGATTTTTGGAATCCATCTTGCACAAAACTTGTGGTAACCAAGATTTTCGCTGATGATTTCGTGCAACAAACTTCGCGAAATTTGTGGAAAACTCAAAGAAAGTTCCGTTATTGTGAACCTTCGATTTTCACGGACTTTAGCATCGACTTTTTCGACAAGTTCGGCAGTCACTATGCTGGGTCTCCCACTTCGATCTTCGTCGTGAACATTGGTTCGGCCATTTTTAAATCTGATGACCCACTGACGCACTCCACCTTCAGTGATAATGTTGTCCCCATACACTTCACAAAGCTGCCGATAGATTTCTATCGGTTTACAGTTTTTTGCAGTCAGAAACCTTATTACTGCACGCACCTCGCAGCTCGCGGGATTTTCAATTAACGCAGACATTTCAAACCGTCACAGTATCTGAACGGAGCACAGCACGAACCTCTCACTAGCACGGCTAGATGCCGACTGAGCTGCGCAACGCTCTGACCCCAAGATGGCCGCGCTAGCCCCGCCCCTAGCGGAAACGGACGAAAACGTAATCTACTTTCTGGATAGCCCTCGTACAATACGTCACTATGCTGTAAGTATTTGAGTCCCAGGCTTTATAGTTAATGAAGTATTAAGTCAATCGATGTAAATTACTGAAGTGATGTTCAAATTTGCACAATGTTCATAGAGCTTAAAATTACCAGACATTCATGTTTCAGGATAAGGACAAACCTCCAACGTAAAGTCGTATAAGACGATGAATGAAATGATGTTCAAATAAATTCAGGGTACATAAAGCTTAGAGCTACCAGACATTCATCTTTCATAATAAGGTAAAACCTCCAACGTTAAGTCATATGGGGCGATGAATGCAATGCTGTTCAAATGAGTCCAGGGTACATAGAGTTTAGAGTTACTAGACATTCACCTTGGGAAAACCTCCAACGTTTAGTCATATCGGACGATGAATGCAATGATGTTCAAATGAGTCCAGGGTACATAGGTCTTAAGGTTACCAGACATTCATCTTTCAGGATAAGGGAAAACCTCCAACATTAAGTCATATCGGACGATGACTGTAATGATATTCAAATGAGTACAGGGTACATAGTGTTTAGAGTTAACAGACATTTATCTTTTAGGTTAAGAGAAAACCTCCAACGTTAAGTCATATGGGACGATGAATGAAATGATGTTCAAATGAGTACAGGGTACACATAGCTTAGAGTTTCCAGACATCCAACTTCTAAAGTTGTTTTATCCAACAATGAATGAAATGATATTCCAATGAGTTCAGGATGCGTAGATCTTAGAGTTACTAAATATTCATCTTTCAGGATAAAGGAAAACTTTATGCAGGTAACTCAGTTTACGCGATATTCCAGGTTGGGACTTCTAGAACGTGAAACAGAAGTTTTCTTGACGTAAATCGTAAGAAAGTAGTATTCTGACGAGATGGGAGACGCTGCATTAACTTCGCTTTGAACTTACTTTACGTCACTTATCCTTTTATTAAGTACAGGGAATAGCTTTTCCGGACTGTGTAAACGACTGTACAATTACTGCGAGGAAGTTTCCAAGACTAACAGTATAAATTGAACTCGTGAACTTATAACGACCCCCTTCAAAGAAGCAAACTTACATTTGCATGTATTCCATTGTCAGTTGTCAAAGCTCTCGTTTTGGAAGAACTTTTTGACGGGCGTCTCCAATGATGCAGCGCTTTTAGCATAAGTAGTAGTTAATATACTGTTCATTTTTTACTTTATACTACTTAATGTAGATGAGTTATTGTATATAGGTTGTTTCAAAATACACCGAATGGTTATAGCCGTGGTGTAGTTTATAACTTAACTGGTCCGAATTTTCGTGTCGCAGCTTTGATATCCTGTTAGGTATAGTTTTATGCAGCATTAAATATTACATTATTTTGTGATTAGGCAGCGCAGGAACCACTGTTGTGCGAACCTCAAAAGTTGTTATTGGGACGCACCGGCCACGAAAGCAATAACATTACTCCTTCCTCTTTATCTTTGACCCTAGTCTACCTTTCAGGTAATGGAGCAACGGGTCATTATTTGTGAAAAAGTTGACTAATAACTTGGACAGTTGCAAGGTTGCTACACATTCCGTCCTAACAGGGAGAATTTTGCGCGTACTTAGATAACAAATCCAAGCAATATGGCGCGATATACGAACGCCGAAATGACGGATATGGTTTTGATGAATGAAAGAGCTGAAGGGAATTCAACGAACACACGATTAATTTAGTTTCATTAAAAATATGAGTTGTAAAAATAGTTACATCAATGATAATAATTATTTGTTTAACTTCAGAGCATTTTGTTATGATCTTAACTGTACAATACTTTCAACCACTTACCGTAAATATCAACAGCTTCCTTTACAGTTACAAATGCTTTATTTAGTATTATCAAACACGTGAAATAAAATGCTCGTCTCATTGCATGAGGCATGTAGTTTTGGTTAATTTATCTACAATTGTTTAATGTTGTTTTCTGTTCTGTTTATCATTTAATGCTTCCATCCTCAACCTAACTAACATTAACTTCCCTCTATAAGGTATAAGTTGTATATGTCCACCAGCTTATATGCCATCATGGACTGCTATAACGGAATTTTAGAACACGTTAAACACTCATAAGCAATAATTAAGCAACAGCTTCTTTATTGCGGTTTCATAAGCCAAAGAAATTCTGAATAGTAGCAAGCTCCTGCGTAGTATACCGGTATGTTTACTAACAGTTACATCACGCGGCACGGCGTGTAACCTATACCTGCGAACTCCGACAGCGTGAGGCACGCGGTTTCCGGTCACTGCCTAATCCACACTCATTCTGGAACATTTCTTATGCGGCTCCATTTACGGTAAAAGCTATCTATATGTGTTGCACAGGAGTTGAGAAGCTACTTCTATATGTTCGTCCGGTGTCGTTTTGAAACACCCTGTATATTACGGTTAACCTGTTATACAAAGGTCATGCAGAATAAAGAAAGTTCCTGAGAACACTCTTAAGGGATGCAGCATTGAAAACTCCAAATCCAGCAATTTTCAATCAATCTTGCTGAAAGTTTTACCACTTAGTGTGGTTTTTATATCTTCAATAGTTTTTGAGTAATTAATTTGTGAATTTCAAAATTTTGGCAAAATTCAAACCGCTCCACGTGATGAAAATTTTCAAAATTTTAATTCTTCTATTTCTAAAAATATTCAGATTATTATAGAAAACGATCTATCATATGGATTTCTTATACTGCCTTTAGCTACAGAGGGAAAGAATTAGGTATGGAGCAAACAAAAAAAAGCCAAAGAATTATTAAACCTTTGAATTTTTATATCAATAACTTTAAAAATATAATAAATATTAAAAATTTATATGATAGAAACCTTTTTCTGCTTTCTAAGAACATGTGTTGAAAATTTTAGAGGGGCTGAATTAAAACTGCATCGTGTAGAACATTTAGAATGACGAAAAATGTTGAAAAAACTATAACTGAGTAAATCAAATTTTAAAACCCAAAACATTTTCCTACTCAGCTACATGCCTTGAAGTAGACTAAGATAGATAAGTTGGACCCGCTTGCCTCTTCCTTCACTCTTCTGCAGCAGTTTTCTTCAATTTTAGTTTCCTTCTGGATGTTTTAGAAGTTACCTTCGCAGCAATTGCTGAATGAAGTAAGCGTAATTGGTCCTTCCCTTGGCTAATTTTTAGAGATGCTGGTGAAATCTCAGTGTCCTTTATGTCTGACTGCAGCTTGAGTGAGGCGCAACAACCAAAATTGAATTCACTGATGATTGATGTCACAGCAACCTGAAGTCTTCTTTGAAACAAATATTTATTTTGGGCAATTATGCCAAATCATGTTATGTAAACTTTCATTTGCATTTTGTGTCTTACTCAATGTACATCTCCTTAGGATTTCATCCTGGTACACAGGCATTACTGTTCTTACCATATCAGGCCTCAAGTATGTTCCCATTGTTGTGTTATGTTTAGGTGTTTCTTTCCAAGTATCGCTTAGCCTATTCATGATCCTAACACGGCCAAGAGAAGGTCAGTTGTTTCAAAGAATGCTTAAACTATAACCTATATAACAGTTATATGCACGTTTTGGTGTATGAAATACCTATATAAATGTTAAATAGCACACTAAAACTCATCAATTATATATAAACAGTATGTAGTTTAACGAGAAATACAAGAAAACCCCGATCGTTAGTAACTCACACAAAAGCGAGCATATAAACATTACTATTTGCTTTCAATGTTTGCAGCCAGTGTTTTGTTTCCATGGTGCCACATATCGTAAGAAATAACCATCATACCAACACACAAAATTCCACCAGAAATTTTCCCGCTAATCTCAAATGTGCCTATTAATTTAGTACATTCAATCGAACTCAAATGACAGAATTCTCTGAATCCAAGGCCCCGGGCATGCACGTGCGCATTTGCATTCAAATTGTCATGTGAAGGTATTTAAATGCCTGAAACTCAAATATTTAGATGGATTATGATACTATAAGCTTCAAAATATTTTATTAGCTCAAAAAATATGCTTTTTCCCATATTTTTAGCAAATTTCAGTGCTGCATTCCCTTAATAAATTGATGATGTACAATTAATTTGTTTTGAAAATGCCGAAAAGTCTTGTTTTAAAATAAAATCTTTAAAGCTATACTTTTTTTAAAAAAAAAATGAAAATGTTGGAAAAAATGTTGCATGTAGAGAATGGTTTGTGTAGACATTTTTAAAAGCCCTTGTATCGATTCTTGAAAATACTGAAGTAAAGTAGTGTTTGTTATTTAACTAATAATTAATCATTTGTTAGTTAGGAACATCGGGTAGAAAGGCGCATACTGGCATACACGCAAACGTTTATTATAGAATTATTTCTTTTACACTGCTGGTCAACGGTTTTCGATCTCCTATGTAAAAAGCCATATACTTTATATTAATGTACAAACATGTCGCAATACTTAAAAAGACCAACGAAGTTAATATTACAGGGTGAACATAAAGTTTCTATCCATTTTTGAGAAAACGTAATTAGTTTCAAACAAATACAGGTATTGTAAACCATATCACATGGTAACACATAATCCTTGCACGGTTTTTCTTAGTCTCATTCGATATGACCATCTTGCACTTCCATACAGGTTTCACAGAAATGCACTGCTGCCTCAAACACTTTGTTCAGCATTGCAGGTGTTATGTTGCGCACTTCCTGTCTGACATGCTCCTTAGTAACGGCAATGGAGGTGATTGTAACTTTATTGACCTATGATTTGACGTATCTCCTTGCAAAACAGTAAGGAAGTGTAGAGATCTGGAGAACGTGGTGCCATATGCGGTGTTAACCCCTGCCAATCCATCGACGTGGGAATGTGGTACCTAGGTACTTCCAAACAATCAGTGCGAAATGAGGAGGGGCTCCATCCTGTTAGAAAACCACAGTTTCCAAAATGCCATCCTGCTGTAGTTTTTTTTTTTTTTTTTTTGCATATAAAGGTACGAAAAGTCTGTCACTGATTATTCTCCAAATAAGAATGGCTCATACAACTTCGATTTTGTCAGCCCCAACCACACATTGACTTTTGGGGAGTTGCGTTAACACTCCATGATGACATTTGGTTGTTCATCCGCCCACACACTGCCACAAGTGTGGAAGTTGGCCTCATCGCTAAACAACACATTTTGCAACAAATTGGCTTCAGCTGCCCTTATCAGGTCGTAACACAGCGACAAGCGTAGTCTTCCCGTTCCAGTGTATGTCGAATTTGGAGATGGTATGGCCGTTTTTTTTTTTTTTTTTTAAGTGAAATGCAGAATCTTCCGAATTGTCGATTGTGGTACACCCAACCCTTGAATTAACCTCCTGGTTGATGCTTTTGGACTTGTCACAGAATCGCTTACCTACTGCACTGTTTCATTGGTCTGCTGGGGTCTACCCGAATGTTTCACGTCTTGTACATTGCCTGCTCTTTGAAATTTCTACATCAGTAGTCTGATACTAGCCCTTGTAGGACCGCATTTATGGAATTTATATTCAAAATCCGCTTGAATCTCCTGATATGCAAATTCCTTCAAACGTTCTTCAGTTGACAGCATCTTTAAGATCTCCTGTAAAAGAAATTCAAAATTAACCGTTTTCTCAAAAATAGATCGAGACTTTATGTTCAGCCTGTGCTTCTCTCTAGCATTAAGTACAAAGCAATGAGGTTTAGATGACATTCTGGAGATAAGATTGTGTAATGATTTTGGAAATATTGCAATCCAAGACCTCTGTAAATTATTTCAGCTTTTCAACATTAAATGACATCAGTTTTCTAACTTCCCTGTCAAGTTCGTCCCATAAGAGTTCAATGGGATTTAAATCAGGCGATTGACTTGGACAAATCATATTTTTCAGTTCCCTGCATTACTCTTTTCTATTGATATACCCTCTGTACAACTTAGAAGCCTGTTTCGGATAATTTTACTACTGCAGAATAAACCCACGAGCAATAATTCTCATGCCAGATGGAACAGCATTTTGATCAGTATCCTGTGATATTTATTTAATGTTTCACCAACTTTATCACTGGCAAAACATCCTCACAATATAACCATCCCTTCAACACACATCGACTTTTTTTGCGCTGTACCCTCTCTAGAATAGGAAATCGCCAATGAGCCTGCACAACAAATTGCTCATCTCCAAGCAAATTCTCCGCCCTGCACTAACGTACGCATGCACAGTCTGGGGAGCTGCAGCAAAATCCCATCTCCACAAACTCCAAGTACCTTCGCATAGCAACAGCTGCCGATTGGTACATCCCAAATTATAACATCTATTCTGACCTCTCCTTCCCAAAAATCACCGATTACATCCTTACCTTATCCCACAGTTTTTATAACAAACTCTCTGCCAGGTTCAACAGCCTTATCCGAGGCCTGGACGAATATGACCTCTACCCCGGCGAAACCTTTAAGTGTCCCAGACTAGTGCTAGCCCCACCATAAGCCACTACAGAACTAAACCCAATAAACCCAATCACCATTAACCAATTAACAAAAAATTACCCATTTCACCACCATCTATCCACCGTCATTTCATTAAGTACACACCACAATGCCATTAAGGGGCAAACTCCCGAAATTACAAAGTGTCGAAAGCACCTTCTCTGAGAAGGAGGAGGAGGAGGAGGAGGAGGAGGAGGAGGAGGAGGAGGAGGAGGAGGAGGAGGAGGAGGAGGTTCACTGTTCAACGACATCACTGCTGCTACTGACTTTTGTCCGCTTAGGTAGCGTTGATGGTAGGTGTCTACCTCACGTTCAAGAGGCTCCGAGTGTTACACATTAACTGAATATACTGTCGCGAACCCATTATTTACGATAGCACGGCGCGGAGCGGAGCGATTAAAGACAGATAATGCCGGGGGGAGACAAAGAGCTTGCCTAAGCAGATAAACATAGCGCGGAGACAAAAGGCATGCCAAAACAGATAAAGCGAGGTAAATGGAAGATTCTAGTGACATCTTGATTGTCTTACAGAACATTCGATATCTTGTTTGTTACAGAATATTCGAGAAATGTCTAGCAATGTGAGTGGTGCTAGCGACTCGTCAAGGACAGTTGTAAAGACGTTTGTAAACAGAGTAGTAGTTGTAAACAGAGGCGGAATGAGAGTTGAAATTGAAACTGGCTGTGTTTGGAAAGTGAGCTCTTTGTTGAGGTCAACGACCTTGGTAGATTGTAATTGTCTATGTGAAGTAATAATGCTACTGTAAGGATTGAAGAGAATGTATTTCAACGGAAATAAAGAACATTTTGAATTTCTGCAACTTGGACTTTTAATTCTACGTACCCACAAAGTCACATTATTATACAAGAGACAACCTTTAGTTTAAATTCATTACTTATCAAAAGAAAAAATGTTTACAAAGCAATCAAATTGTTAAACGAGCGCGTTTTCCTTACCACAGATGGATTACATTAGATTAGATTGATTTGCGTTCAGTAGATTCACTTGTAGTCAGAAAAGGCTGTGAACATTGAACATGTCCAGAGGTATAAAGTTTACTAGCATATATATGTACAAAAGTTAACCTAAGACACATATTACAGTATACAGGCAATATGAACAACAATATGGAAAACAAAGCGGGGAGAATTATGTATAATACAAGATCAAACACTTACAGAGCTGCAGAAACACTATCAGGATAATTTGTCATTCAGCTAATGTTGTACAGAATAAAAAGATTTTGAGCAAAGGTACTCTCTAACAGCATTTTTAAAAGCACCGAAATTATCAATTTTTTTCTTTAAGATCATTAGGAAGTTCGCCAAATATTTTGATGGTTTCATAATTCACACCTTCCTGGAAGCAAGAAAGTTAAGTACTGGGACAATGGATATTATACTTTTGTCTAGTGTTTATTCTGTGAATTACATTATTTGTTGCAAATAAGGCACGACTGCATACAAAGAATTTTAGGATCGAGAATATATACATGCAAGGAAGCGTTAATATCTTCAATCTTGTAAAAAGATCCTTACAGGAGCATCTGTTGTGGGTGTTAGTAATGATTCTTATAACCTTCTTTTGCATAAGAAATATTTTTTTTACGTTCTACTGAGTTGCCCCAAAATAATATTCCGTATTTCATGACAGAGTTAAAGAATGCATAATATACTAATTTAACTGTGTCAGTAGAACTCACATTAACCAGCTCTCGGATAGCATAACAGGCAGAGCTGAGTTTAGGTAAGTTATAATTTATGTGAGCTTTCCAATCTAAACATCTGTCCAGTTGGAGGCCCAGAAATTTTATGCTGTTCTATCTGTAGCATCTTATACTTATTTATTGAGTTTTGCAAAATGTTGTAATTATTCTCTGGATATTGCTTATAATATTTAATTGCAGTTTGTTGGTAGGAAGCAAACAATAGCTGGACTGTATACAATGACAGAAACAAATATGTGTGAATCAGAAGGGAAGTGTTCTAAAAACAAATATATGTTACTTATTTTTCGCTTTGAGGGTGTATGTATCAAATAGCTTTTATTGGATTACAGCCTGTACCTTGGTTTATTAAACACTCTACAAAGCCTTTTATCGCTTCCAGAAACAGATGCCGATCAGAGGTAATTAGGAATGGAAACATTTCTTTTTGTCTCGCCTGACGCAATTGATCTGTAAGAGGTCGCACTTTTCTCTGTACAAACAATAATATAAATGCAAATATCACCATCAAACGAGTGTAGTGGAATGTTGAGTGAAAGGAGATGCCGTCAAAACAAACAGGCAGCCATTCGTTTTCCAGAAGAACGAAGCGCTTCGATGTGACATTGTGAGAGATGGTAAATAATTTGTCAAGTCTGTGTGACACCGTCAATTTAAAAAGAAATTTACAGCGTGTTTTTGTCCACTGGGACAAAAGTTTTACAAGTGTTGTCGTTAAATTAAGGATCGATGTTCCTCAAGTGGGCTGGCGGAGATCTCAACGACGACAAATCTAATTTTATTTGACTATTTATTCGAATCGTTCCACGAGAGCTCTTGGCAAATTAGCAATTCTGTAGGTGCCACACGCAAGTGATATCGGCAATATAATAAAAAATACAGAGTGCACACTCACTCCTATACAAAATATTTTAAAATTTGAATGTGTGATTACCTCATGACTGATGACAGGGGGGATATCAGCGAATTTATTTGTACTCCCTGTTCATTTGTAATTTTGTGAGGCAGTGAAAAGGTAAATAAATAATTAGTTTTATGTTGTAATTGTATTTATAATTTAATGTTACAGGGTGGGTTTTGGTTTACCTGTGCTAAGCTTAATGCAACGGTGTGGAAGCTTACAATGACTATTATATACCAGAATCGACTGCTAAGTCACGGGCACCACTGGGTCGGTTTGACGGATAGCATCATATAGTTTAGCTCTAGGTTAGGTTGTATCCATAGTTACGGGCCAATAGCTTGTTTCGTTTTTGAATGACAACATTTTAAGGGCACTGGGAAGTCAATGGGCTTCAAAAATCGATTTTTTTGTTTTTACTGTTAAAAATTATACAATTCTTCAGCTCTTAAATCTCCGTCAATTTAAAGATAACGACGCAATGACACGTCCACTTTCTGAACTTCTGCATACACAATTCACTCAGCATACTTCCAAAACTTGAAATTTCTGAACTAACCCACTTAGAAGCATGTGGTAAATTTTGATTGATGTGTTGGCCATTCTGCTTCCTGCTGCTTCACTCGTTTATTTCTTTATGGCCAACTTCCAGCTTCTTTAGCCGTGTTTTTAAACCAAAATCCAAATGAAAGTTTACATCATATAATATGGGGAAAGTATTCCAAAAGCTGTGCATGTTGGACCAAAAACTTAAAAAAAATGGGTTATATAATAGTGTTATCTGTTATAATGATGGGTGCAGTGTTAGGCACAAAGTAATGACAAAAATGGGTATAAAAGTTGCTGATCATATATGGGCAGCATGTCTAAATAAAGACGTGCGTCGACTCTCAGAGGCAAAAAGAACAGCTCAGTTGCTTGAAAGTAGAGATAGAAGTAAGAAAAGGAAAAAAAAAACATAACTGAGCAGGAATATGGAGCAGGCATGCTCTGAGATTATGTATAATTTTAAAAACAATGGTGCTTAATCTTTAATCGTGACTTTCCAAAACCTTGATTTTCATAATTTAGGTGCATGTTTCTCAAAAATTAGAAAAAGATATTGTTACAGCATTTTTAATGCTTATTTGTTAATGTTCCCTAAACACACTAATCTAACTTTTATATTCATATGATTTATAAAATGGAGGGAAAATAAAATTCAGTTCTTTTTTAACACAACTAAGTAATTTTTCATGTGCATAGTATAAACTATGTATGCTTTCTATTTAGTTTAGATTATAAAACTGTGTCTTATGTTATTTAGGAAAAATATTAGTGCCTATAGCTTTAAATTCCTTCAAAGAACCTAGACCTGAAATATAGGGTGTAATACTCGTACCTTTTTTCAGGATACATACAGTGTCTTATGTCCCTTTTTCAAGGAACTGTATGAACTTAATGTAAATATTATACAGTCGTCAAATGAACACATTCTTGTACTATAATCATATCAAATTTCAATTTATTTCAATGCTTAGTTTTCTGTATATTTATATTTCAATATTGTTAAAAATTAGCCCGGTCTGGGTAAAAATAAGCTCCCAGTGCCCTTAAACAAGACAGTGTAGAGGAGTGATTAAATACTTCCATTTGAAAGACTTAACGTATAAAGAAATCAAGTAGGAAATGGACAGTACATTGAAAGACTCTGCCCCTTCATATGCAATGATTAAACGCTGGATTGCAGAGTTTAAAATGGAATGTACCAGCACTAGTGATGAACCTCGCTCTGGACGATCTCTGGAAGTGGCAACTCCAGAGATCATTGAAAACAATCATCGTTCAGTATTGGGAGACCGTAGATTAAAGTTGCTTGAGATAGCAGACGCTGTAAACATATCCAAAGAACGTGTAGGTAATATTTTAAGTAATGTTTTGAGCTTTCTATAGGGTCTGTGCGAGATGACTGCCGCGTTTGTTGACATTTGATTAAAAGTTGCAAAGAAAAACTGTTTCTGTTAAGAACTTCGAAGCTCTACCGTAAAAATCTTAGTGAATGTTTGAGACGGCTTATTCCCATGGATAAGACTTGGCTACATCTCACACTCCAGAAGGTAAATCACAGTGAGGTGGTAAAGTTGTTTAGTTAACTCGTGTGCACGTCGGCCAACTCCTATGACGAACCCATATAATCGTTTTACAACCTCGGCCCTCCTTCTCCCAGACCGTTCTGCAAGGTTGCCACCTTTCTTAATGCGTCATGGGTATCGCACGAGCTACAATTCTACTGGATTCCATAATAACCCTTATCTTATTCAAAGTGCAGTATTTGAAACCCAGCTCCTTTAGGAGGCCGCGCAAAGTGCAGTGCCCATAAGGAAAATCAGACATTTCTTGCAAATGTGTAACCAATTAGTCTAAGGTGGGCGCTCACCCTTTTGCATAGAATCTATAAATTTCTCGACGAATTAAATCTCATGTGAAATTATCTACTTTAGAGAAACGTTTCCTTTTGTTTTCACACTTGATCGGCGTCTTTGGTATTCCTTTCGTCACAATTTTTCTTACTGTGTTTCTGTGAATACCCAGAATTTATCATCAGGTTCATTGCACGACCCCTTACCAAGATTATTTGTCAGCACATATTTATATGTGTTCAAAGCAAGCGCTTGAATTTGCTTAGAAAGATTTCCCATTATAACTGTTTTTTGAGGCTTCTCCAGTAACATAACTCGGCCCAGTTATTCACACTATTGTTATCACTTTGATTATTTTCACTTGACTGAAAGTTATCTACTACTTAATTTGCATTTACCACTGCATTTCCCTCCCACGGTCTCCACATTGTGACACACAACGAATTTCTGCACGCATTGAAACAGATCAACTGGAAGTTGGAACTTTGGCAACTGAGACTCCAAGTGGAGTAAACATACGACTGTCATTTCAAGAAAATTACGGTTGCTATTGGTCCTCAACGACAGTGTTCCATTTCTGAAGTGTGGAGATAGATTTATGAAGGTCATTAGTGGGCGGTAGGTTCAGGTTCCTTTGAGCCCGAACTGCACACCCGTTAAGTACCTCGTTGAGCTCTCCCGGCACTCAACATCTCATATGATAGGATATGTGACGGGTGAGGGCTACGGATGGTAGGTTTATAATAGGTCGGGTTTTGCTCAGGGTAGGTATGCATGGATTCTGTCTTTTGGGTTCCAGGGATTGGTTGCGTCCTAACAGTGTAGGGGTATTATCACACAGAAGAAAACAAGCCCGTTGAATGGCAAATTTATTTACACAAGTCGCCCTCTCCAATCGTCACTGTTGTGTTGGTGGAACTCGCACATTAGGAGCGAGACTTAGGATTCGCCCGTTGCTGTGCGCGTGACATGACGGCTAGTTTGAATCATAGTCGCGATTGAACTTGTAAATTTCAAGGACGCGCCAAGTGATTTACGAAGTCCTGTTCGCGTTGCCGTTTCTGGAAGTCGCGAGAGCATTACTTCGCGCACTAGATTATTTCCGGAGGATTATACAAAAACAGAGTTTGGTAAAATCTTGATGATGATGTCACCTGTGATGTTTCTCTCTCCCGCTAACACAGAGTGTTTGATAACCGCCTAATATGTGTTGCTCCGTCAATTCGAGAACACAGACTTTGATGAACTTTCAGTACGTGTTGCTTCTTTCCTTCGCCAAAACAGAGTGTTTTCCTGGCAAATATCAAACGTCGCCATTGCAAAAATTTCCCCTTCCTTTCGCCGAAATTTGGACACTTTAGGGGTCATGTGACCCGTTACTCGTTCCTTATAGGTGTGTTTCATTCCTACTCTTAAATTTCATGGCACTTTTGAAAATATCTGTCAACATGATGCAAAGAATTGATTCAAATTTCTCTGTCATATATATACATCTGAGAGCTCATGTACTAATGTTAAATAAATAAATAAATAAATAAATAAATAAATAAATAAATAAATAAATAAATAAATAAATAAATAAATAAATAAATAAATAAATAAATAAATAAATAAATAAATAAATAAATAAATAAATAAATAAATAAATAAATAAATAAATAAATAAATAAATAAATAAATAAATAAATAAATAAATAAATAAATAAATAAATAAATAAATAAATAAATAAATAAATAAATAAATAAATAAATAAATAAATAAATAAATAAATAAATAAATAAATAAATAAATAAATAAATAAATAAATAAATAAATAAATAAATAAATAAATAAATAAATAAATAAATAAATAAATAAATAAATAAATAAATAAATAAATAAATAAATAAATAAATAAATAAATAAATAAATAAATAAATAAATAAATAAATAAATAAATAAATAAATAAATAAATAAATAAATAAATAAATAAATAAATAAATAAATAAATAAATAAATAAATAAATAAATAAATAAATAAATAAATAAATAAATAAATAAATAAATAAATAAATAAATAAATAAATAAATAAATAAATAAATAAATAAATAAATAAATAAATAAATAAATAAATAAATAAATAAATAAATAAATAAATAAATAAATAAATAAATAAATAAATAAATAAATAAATAAATAAATAAATAAATAAATAAATAAATAAATAAATAAATAAATAAATAAATAAATAAATAAATAAATAAATAAATAAATAAATAAATAAATAAATAAATAAATAAATAAATAAATAAATAAATAAATAAATAAATAAATAAATAAATAAATAAATAAATAAATAAATAAATAAATAAATAAATAAATAAATAAATAAATAAATAAATAAATAAATAAATAAATAAATAAATAAATAAATAAATAAATAAATAAATAAATAAATAAATAAATAAATAAATAAATAAATAAATAAATAAATAAATAAATAAATAAATAAATAAATAAATAAATAAATAAATAAATAAATAAATAAATAAATAAATAAATAAATAAATAAATAAATAAATAAATAAATAAATAAATAAATAAATAAATAAATAAATAAATAAATAAATAAATAAATAAATAAATAAATAAATAAATAAATAAATAAATAAATAAATAAATAAATAAATAAATAAATAAATAAATAAATAAATAAATAAATAAATAAATAAATAAATAAATAAATAAATAAATAAATAAATAAATAAATAAATAAATAAATAAATAAATAAATAAATAAATAAATAAATAAATAAATAAATAAATAAATAAATAAATAAATAAATAAATAAATAAATAAATAAATAAATAAATAAATAAATAAATAAATAAATAAATAAATAAATAAATAAATAAATAAATAAATAAATAAATAAATAAATAAATAAATAAATAAATAAATAAATAAATAAATAAATAAATAAATAAATAAATAAATAAATAAATAAATAAATAAATAAATAAATAAATAAATAAATAAATAAATAAATAAATAAATAAATAAATAAATAAATAAATAAATAAATAAATAAATAAATAAATAAATAAATAAATAAATAAATAAATAAATAAATAAATAAATAAATAAATAAATAAATAAATAAATAAATAAATAAATAAATAAATAAATAAATAAATAAATAAATAAATAAATAAATAAATAAATAAATAAATAAATAAATAAATAAATAAATAAATAAATAAATAAATAAATAAATAAATAAATAAATAAATAAATAAATAAATAAATAAATAAATAAATAAATAAATAAATAAATAAATAAATAAATAAATAAATAAATAAATAAATAAATAAATAAATAAATAAATAAATAAATAAATAAATAAATAAATAAATAAATAAATAAATAAATAAATAAATAAATAAATAAATAAATAAATAAATAAATAAATAAATAAATAAATAAATAAATAAATAAATAAATAAATAAATAAATAAATAAATAAATAAATAAATAAATAAATAAATAAATAAATAAATAAATAAATAAATAAATAAATAAATAAATAAATAAATAAATAAATAAATAAATAAATAAATAAATAAATAAATAAATAAATAAATAAATAAATAAATAAATAAATAAATAAATAAATAAATAAATAAATAAATAAATAAATAAATAAATAAATAAATAAATAAATAAATAAATAAATAAATAAATAAATAAATAAATAAATAAATAAATAAATAAATAAATAAATAAATAAATAAATAAATAAATAAATAAATAAATAAATAAATAAATAAATAAATAAATAAATAAATAAATAAATAAATAAATAAATAAATAAATAAATAAATAAATAAATAAATAAATAAATAAATAAATAAATAAATAAATAAATAAATAAATAAATAAATAAATAAATAAATAAATAAATAAATAAAGTTTTCAGAGCTTTAGTTTAATAATTTTGCCACCTCTGTAGAACACCGATATGACAACCTTTCTGGAGATTATGTTGAGAAATAAAGAGGTCCGGGACTTAACAGCCGATCCTCGTATGTTAAGTTATTTTCCAGATGAATTGTTCCGCGAGAGCTGTTGGCCCTTTGCGAAATCTCTGCCTGAAGGTGACGCAGGGAAGCGATATTGGAAATATGATACAAAAAATGTATTCAATGTCCAATATCCGTTCTGGAATTTTGATTTCTGACGCTAGAAATGATCGGAATGTTCATCAACAGCGCATTCCAATGAGAAATGCTTTGGCATGCTTTTTGTGACCTTGTTGTAAGAGCGACCTAACAGTCACTTTGCGCTACAATTAAATTATTTAATTAAAATATCCGCCTATCTATCCTTTAACATAATTGGTGTGTGTTATTGTAAATAAAACACCGGCCGGGATGAAGCGAGTTTATAAATAAAAATGGAATAACCTGATACAAATGCAATATGAGACTATGATTCTTTTTAATATATAAGTTTATAACGCTTTGATATGTAGTATTTTCTCGTGTAGTCATATTAGAACTATTTGGACTGTGAAATTATATGAGGCTACTTAACATACTGACAGATATTACAATAAACTGTATAACATTTCGACACTGCACACTCAAATTAAGTAAACATTGTTGTGAATATTACCAAACCATCGTGCCATTTGTAGCAACTTTAGTAGTAATAGTAATAGTAATAGTAGTAATAGTAGTAATTTATTTCCCTTTACATCAACAAAAAACAAAATCAAGATAACAATTATAAAATCCATACTGAAATATGCCATATATTCCTAAATCCTGAAAATCCTATCATGTTGCCCACCATTGAATAGTAATTCGGTCCCCATACACCTAACCATAGGTTTTTGTGTAATGGAGGCCCTCTGCTCCTTTTTACACTTTTTGCCATTTTACCTATCCCACTCTACATTTTTCTCTTAACTGTTCTTAGCCATCTCTCTTTAACTTTCCCTAAATAATTCCCTATATTTCTCCTGTTCTTTTCCCCTTTTACTGACAGCATTTTTCTAATTACTACTTCGCCCCTCAAATTGTCCCATTTACGTAGCCAAGCCTGCTCTCTCCATATCTTTGTTTGACTACAATTTAATATACAATGGAAATCTGCATTCTCTTCTCCACACAATGGACATTTATCTAGCTCCCTCTCTTGACCTATACCTTTCAAATTAACTTTAGTAGCCAACGTAGGTGTGTATTATTAATTGTTTTAGTAGTAGAAATGTTAATTTAGTATTTGGTAATGTTATAATAATATTTCAGTAAAACATCTATATAAAGGAATGCGATCAATCCGGCATTTATTTTCCGTTTATACAGGTTTGCGTCTTACAGAGGATTGTGTTTGAACGCAAGGACATTACAGAAGCTATAGTCGTACTGGTTTACAGTGAAGAAATAACAAAGAATGAAGTGTAAATAATAATAGGCTGATTTTTACGAGGGTGGGTCAAAAGGTAATGCCTCCTATTTTTTTACCCTCTTTTAATTGCCGAGAAAATTGAATGCCACTTACATAGCTTAAAAACTACAACATTGACGATTAATTTGTCACTATTCAATATAATCTCCGTCCGAATTTCTGAAGGTATATTAGAGTGCACAAGTGTTGATTTTTTCTCCTTGAACATACCTTTCTTCATGGGTGGGGGGGATACAGAAATAACAATCCGTAGTATGATTTGTAGACTCCCTCTAGAATATGGACACTGCAAACGGCACACAACGTCCTTTTCCTTTGAACCAGGCATTAAGTTTCGATGAACATGTAGTGCAGTACACATGTGGTGCCCATTGTTTGTCCTGGTCCCCTATCTTACACCCAAAATATAACAAATATGCTTTTTTAATACATGGTGTTATCGAACGCCTCCTCGATGCAAATGTAACCTCTCCGCATATATAGCAAAAGTTATTTGGATTATTCACACGCTTCCAAGGCATTTTTCTACTTGTATATAAGAATAGAATGTAATATGATAATATAAATCAACAAAGGTATCATTAAAACACTTCGGAACACAAGAGGAATACGTCCACTTTTGTACAACACTTTATAAGAACTGAAAACCCTTCCAGGCGACAATTCTATCGATCACGTGATGAACACGTGTACAGTGAGAATGGATGATCACTGATTACACATTGTTGTGAGATTTATGGCATGCTGCCAAGAGTTCATACGTTGAGATCCAACATTTAGTGCAAAAATATCTAGTATCAGGCTATGGCTATAACTGTAACTTAAAAACTGGGGCTGACTGAAAATTTCAATGTCATTTTCCAATTAAGTAGCCCTGAATTAATCAATATTAGCTATCCTCATTTCCGTAACATTTTGTGTGTAGAACAGTGTTACGTACAGGCGTTCTTTGGTCGCTAATAGAACAACTTCTTTCAAATTTATCGATCAAACGCACAGTCTCTCTCTCGCAGCCACGGTTATGCACACCGTAAACTTCACGCAATTCACTGAAGGTAGGACACTTTTGTCGAAAGACCATTTATTATTCTTTCCAAAGAAGCAGAAACATTTACAAAGCCACCGAATTAAGATTCAACACTCATGAAAAGTTATCTTTTTCAATGTTTCACAAACGATCGTCAAATTTTACGGTTGCAAATAATACGAGTAAGAGACTCATATAACAGTTCGATATCAAAAACAGTAGAACAGAAGTCTTAGGAGTGACATTACGACGAGGAGCATGTTTTGAAATTCTCCTTGAAACTTTGAGATTGCACGTGGCACAAGGGAAAAAGAAACCCATTTCTTCTGATGTCAGTTGGAGCAATTCATCCCAAAGGTATATCCCAACTAGTTAGTACGTCCCACTAAAAACCTTTGCCTAACAGAACTTTCATTCTTTCGTCGATTGGGAGAACCAGAGAAATAGAGACGCAGAGAAGTAAGAACGGATAAATAAAAAGCTTCATCCTCTAGATTCCTTCAACGCTTATACAAAAAACTACTCGTATTAAACTTCCCCACTCAGTCTTGAGCAAAATATTCTCTAAAACTCTGATTCTTCTATCCAAATGCTCTTATTACGCATTTTCTATAAAATCAAGGAGATTATCAGAATCAGTGATAGCCAAATGTTTTAACAGCTTCGCTATGTGTTTTAATTAATTTTACGTCCTCTAACGTTAAGGTAAGAAGGTACTGCACTTGGGGTTAGAATTCACTTTCTTATTTTTACATTTTATAATGCCATCTCTTTAGATTACAAATATACAGTTAAAAAGTTCATTGGAGCAATATTTTACACCTGATTTGCTGATTATACGAGGGCTATCCAGAAAGTAGATTACGTTTTCGTCTGTTTCCGCTAGGGGCGGGGCTAGCGCGGCCATCTTGGGGTCAGAGCGTTGCGCAGCTCAGTCGGCATCTAGCCGTGCTAGTGAGAGGTTCGTGCTGTGCTCCGTTCAGATACTGTGACGGTTTGAAAATCCCACGAGCTGCGAGGTGTGTGCAGTAATAAGGTTTCTGACTGCAAAAAACTGTAAACCGATAGAAATCTATCGGCAGCTTTGTGAAGTGTATGGGGACAACATTATCACTGAAGGTGGAGTGCGTCAGTGGGTCATCAGATTTAAAAATGGCCGAGCCAATTTTCACGACGAAGATCGAAGTGGGAGACCCAGCATAGTGACTGCCGAACTTGTCGAAAAAGTCGATGCTAAAGTCCGTGAAAATCGAAGGTTCACAATAACGGAACTTTCTTTGAGTTTTCCACAAATTTCGCGAAGTTTGTTGCACGAAATCATCAGCGAAAAGCTTGGTTACCACAAGTTTTGTGCAAGATGGATTCCAAAAATCTTGACAGAGGACCACAAAAATCAGCGAATGGCTGCAGCGTTGAACTTTTTGGACGTTTACCATAAGGATGGTGACTCTTTACTCGATCGCATCGTTACTGGTGACGAAACATGGGTGAAACACGTGAACTGTGAAACGAAATTGCAATCAATGCAGTGGGGGCACACAAGTTCTCCCCAAAAACCCAAGAAATGCATGCAAACAATGTCGGCAAGGAAGATGATGGCGACTGTTTTTTGGGACAGAAAAGGTGTGATTTTGGTGGACTTCCTGGAAAGAGGCACTACAATAAACTCTCAAAGGTATTGCCAAACTCTCCAAAAACTCAGAAGAGCCGTTCAAAACAAGCGCAGAGGAATGTTGAGCTCTAAGATCTTGTTGATTCACGACAACGTCCGGCCCCACACGGCAAATGTCACTCGTGAAGTTCTTGAATCTTTTAAGTGGGAGTTGTTTCCTCATCCGCCGTACAGTCCCGACCTGGCACCGAGCGACTTCCACCTATTCCCAGCAATGAAGAAGTGGCTGGCTATGCAGCGTTTTGATGACGACGCACAGCTGCAAGAAGAGGTAACGAAGTGGTTGAAGGCGCAGGCGGCCGAATTTTTCGACGAAGGAATTTCCAAGCTCGTACATCGCTACGATAAATGCCTTAATTTGAATGGTGACTATGTCGAAAAGTAGTATTTGAGTGTGGCTTTCATCTGTATATAATAAAATTTGTTTCCTATACTTTGTTTACTTTTTATTCCAAAACGTAATCTACTTTCTGGATAGCCCTCGTATTAGTGGATGTTAAGTTTTTATCACGTCCCTTTTCGTAAGCATTCAGAAAATAGATTATAACTTCTGTAATACTGAACAAATATTTTTAAAGTAAGCCTTGTTTTGTAAGAGATCTTCTAAGCTTTCTGCTGTTACCACCATAACTCCAATGATGCTGGTTTTTTCAGTAACTTCTTTATTTTATATTTTTCAACATAGTCTCCTTGTAACTCTACACACTTCTCCCTGCGATGCTCCCATCTCTGGAACCCGTCCAAATAGTACTCGGCGTTTTTCAAAAGAGTCTCCTTGTAACTCTACACACTTCTCCTAGCGATGCTTTCATCTCTGTAACCCATCCAAATAGTACTCGGCGTTTTTCAACACAGTCTCCTTGTAATTCTACACACTTCTCACAGCAATACTCCCATCTCTGTAACCCGTCCAAATAGTACTCAGCGTTTTTCAACATAGTCTTCTTGTAACTCTACACACTTCTCCCTGCGATGCTCCCATCTCTGTAACCCGTCCAAACAGTACTCGGCGTTTTTCAACATAGTCTTCTTGTAACTCTACACACTTCTCCCTGCGATGCTCCCATCTCTGTAACCCGTCCAAACAGTACTCGGCGTTTTTCAACATAGTCTTCTTGTAACTCTACACACTTCTCCCTGCGATGCTCCCATCTCTGTAACCCGTCCAAACAGTACTCGGCGTTTTTCTTTGTAAAATAATTGTTCACGAAGGTGATTGGATCTTCATTTGAAGTAAATCTCTGTCTTCCGAGCGCAATTTTCAGATGAAGGAACAAAAAGAAGTCGCTTGGGGCTAGATCTGGTGAGTAAGGCGGATGGTCAAGCAGTTCAAACCGCATTTCGTGGATTTTGGCCACTGCAACCGCTGAGGTGTGAGACGATGCGTTGTCTTGGTGAAACAGGATTTCCTTTTTCTGCAATGTGGCCATTTTACCGCAATTTCAGCTTTTCAAGTAATGATGTGTAGTATGCTCCTGTAATGGTTTTTCCTTTTTTAAGATAATCGATTAAAATAACTCAATAAGTGTCCCCAGAAACAGTCGCCATCACATTCCAACCGAAAAAAAAAAAAAACAGTTTTTCTTCCTTTTTTGACTCGGCTCCCCCTTTGCAGTCCACTGTTGGGATTGTACTTTTGTTTCGGGCGTATAATGGTGCATCCAAGTTGCATCTACAGTAATTAATCGGTGTAAAAACTTTGATTTATTGCGCTTGAACTGCGCCAACAGAGCGTTGGAAATGTTCATTCGAACACGTTTTGGTCTAACGTGAGCAAACGTGGCACCCAACGTGCGGCTTTCCATAGGGGCTTTCCATAGGGCAAGACCTAGAGAATAACAAGCCCCCCCATCTGGCCCTATGGACTCAAGACGGGATGGAAGTGGATACGCCAATTACGCGCGCCAACCACAAAGAGAAGGCTACCGATCAACCTCGGTGGGGCTACCTGGTCATCTAGCACGCCTTCTACTAGCTATGCTGGCTAGTACGCGGGATTATATGGCTTCCCCCAACCCCGTCCGGAGACGTACCTGATCTGCCACGGGTATCAGGAACCACTGTCCCCTCGAGTCCAACCCAATTAGAACAACTGCCCTACGGGAGGGGCTCGGCAGTTCGGCCCAAGGTTCCTCTAGTAACGTCAGAGGTACCACGAGTGCCAGGGGTCCGCAGCTCTAACACCACAGCACGGATCCCCTCCCCTGCTGGAGTACCCTTAAGAAAACCTTTGGAGTTCCCATCCCCTAATAATTCTACTTGTTATAAGGAGAAGAGAAAATGCAGAGTAAAAAGGGGGCGTGGTATCCTCGCTGCCATATTTAAAACCTCGTTTAAATACATTTAATTGCCACAAACATACAAAACCTTATAACATTGATTCATATTAAGAAAATAACAAAAATATTCATATTTTCGTCCAAAATCACTACCAAGTGTCCTTCAATTCTCAGTCAGATTAAAGTATGATAAAACGTCAAACTTTTGTTCTATTCGTTATTTTATTATTTCCTTTTTAAAGAAAATTTGTCCAGTAATGACCACTGCACGATTCTTAGTTTAAAAATTAACACAGAATTATAGAAGCTTGCCCTTCGACGCAAGAGAAAGTTGAAAGGATCTCCGACGATGGAAATAAACAAACAAGGAGCGCCATATGCGCTGGAACTGGCTTACAGCTCCTTGGAGAGACTGTGAGAGTTTTGTTAATTAAATGTTATTACAAAGTCAGACGGCTCGACTGTAACCACCATAAAATTAGTTGAGGCAAGTTGCCGCCCCCAGGTAGTGGCCGAAGATCTCGGTCAACGAGCTCCCTTGTCTATTAGTTATGGTCAAGATACGCTGGGCTCCCGCAACAAGTGTTACCTGCGAACTGTTCACCAACCACAATCATCTGCACGTCACAATACATATAGTTATTTGATACAAATCTAAGAGGAAAATTTTATTTAGTGAGTAGTTGTGATTCCCAAACAAGCCCGCAGACCGTGACCTACCAACAAAATAAAATCCTTTTAACTCGTGCATCATACACTGTCCTGAATATTTATAGATAAACTCTTTATAAATTATATACAGAGTGACTAAAAGTATGGATAAATGCTTGTCACTCTGTTGTTATAGTTTTGTGAAGCGATATTTTTTAAGAATAAATGTAAGATATCAACATGTTTTCATGTCACCATGATTGTGAATTTCTTGTAAAGAGAGGAATGAGACAGCCCCCTTAAAATCATACCACTGGAGAAAACTATTAGATGTTTCATAAGTAAAGTCGTCTTTTTCTGTGTGTGTGTGTGTGTGTGTGTGTGTGTGTGTGTGTGTGTGTGTGTGTGTGTGTGTGTGTGTGTGTGTGTTTTAGAAAATTTATTCGACATCTTTGGTTTGCCACTGCTATTTACAGGAAAGCATGACTAGTGTTGCGTACATTGCGAGCATGTATGTCTTCAGTTGTTAATAAACAGTCACAAAATGGAGATAACAAAGTTTCAACTTAGAGTACTTCTAATACTAGAAACAAGATTATAAAGTCGCTGTTGCAGCTCGAAGTATATGTGAAGTGGAAGTAGATGTCCTTTGCGAACGTGTGAAACAACGATGGTTCCGCAAGACAGAAACACCAACAATTTGCCACGTCCTGGAATACTTAAAAGTATGGCATATTGAGGATACACGCCAAGTTTTGCGAGAGAACCCGCAAACAAGTGCCCGTAGACATTCAGAAGAACTTGGTAAAGTCTGTTTAGTTAACTCGTGTGCACTGCGGCCGCTGCCTTTGAAGAACCCTCATAATCGTTTTACAACCCCCGAGCCTCCTCCCCCAGACCTTTCTGCAAGGTTGCCATCTTTTTCGATACGTCATAGATATCGTACGAGGTTTCGTCTAAATAAATTATCTTATGTCCATTACTGCAAAACCTCCTTAGTTTTGACAAATTATATATATATATATATATATATATATATATATATATATATCGCCAAGCTACAATTCTACTTGATTCCATAATAACGCTTAACTTATTAAAAGTGCGGTATTTGAAACCCAGCTCCTTTAGGAGGCCGCGCAAAGTGCAGTGCCTATAAGGGCAATCTCAAATTTCTTGCAAATGTGCAACCAATTCGTCTAAGGCGGGCGCTTTCCCTTTTGCATAGAATCTAAAAATTTCTCGACGAATTAAATCGCATGTGAAATTATCTATTTTAGAGGAACGTTTCCTTTTGTTTTCACACTTGATTGGCGTCTTTGGTATTCCTTTCGTCACAATATTTCTTACTGTATTTCTATGAATATTCAGAATTTATCATCAGGTTCATTGCATGACCCCTTACCAAGATTATTTGTCAGCACATATTTATATGTGTTCAAAACAAGCGCTTGAATTTGCTTAGAAACAATTTCCGTTACTACTTTGCTTTTTAGGCTTTTCCAGTAATATAACTCGGCCCAGTTATTCACACTGTCTTCACTTTGATTATTTTCACTTGACTGAAAGTTATCTACTACTTCATTTGCATTTACCACTGCATTTCCCTCCCACGGTCTCCACATCGTGAGACACAACGAATTTCTGCACCTAATGAAACAGATCAACTGGAAGTTTCAACTTTGGCAACTGAGACTCCACGTGGAGTAAACATGCAAATGTCACTTCGAGAAAATCAGGGTTGCTATTGGTCCTCAATGACAGTGTTCCATCTCTGAAGTGTGGAGATAGATTTATGACGGTCATTAGTGGGCGGGAGAGTGAGTTCCCTTTGGGGTGCAAACTGCACACGCGTTCACTAAACAGACTTTACACCAAAATATACCATACATTGCCATATTAAGACATTTGGAAATTTATACAGAAGCTGTAGATCTGTACCTCAAGACCTGACACCTGAACAGGCTGAACATAGAGTGGATATCTGTCGTCAGCTTTTCCGTAATTTTATAGATGATAGATCTGTCAGTGGAATTGTCACTTTTGATGAAAAATGGGTATATTACTGAAACCCTGATGTCTCGAATCAATGACTTGATCCCCGCCAACCTACCAAAGTTATCGTTAAAAGAAAAATTACCTTTTTTATTTTTGAAAATGCTTATTAACTCAAGGATAGTAAGTAATTTTTTTAAAAAAATTATAGTCGTCTTTTATTTTTCAATGGTATAAATATCATTAAAAAGGACGATTATAACTTGTTTTTTAAAAATTACTTACCATCTTTGGATTAATAACCATTTTCAAAAATATTATAATGAAGTTGGTATAACTTCAGTTCCTCAAAATAAGTATAGTATAAAGCATTTAATACATTTCTCTAAAAAAGATGAAATTCCTAATAATAAAAAATCTGGTATTTATCAGTTCAATTGTTTAGATTGTGACAGTTTATATTAGAAAGACAAAACGTAATTTGGAAACCAGAACGAAAGAACATTTTCGTAACTTTAAGTATAAACAAACAGATAAATCGACCGTAGCAGATCATTTTTGGTAATTTAATCATGAAATAAGTCCAGAAGTTAAATTATTAAAACAATTAAATGATCTGATATATTTAATAGTTTGGGAGAATATATTTATTTTAAAATATAAACATGGCGTAAGGAATTTTGAAATACCAGCAGCTGATTCTGTTTTTAGGTTTGTTTCGTTTTCAGATTTTGGTAATACTGAAAAAACATAATAGCATGGTAACTGGAATCCTTGACAACGAAGTGTGTTGACGGACTGATGATGCAAGCAAATTGTTTGTCAAATCGATCTCAATTTAAAAGAAAACTTAACATCATTTTCTTAGGATAAGTGAAGTTTTTGTTACAAGTAGTTATATTTGTGTAATATTCATTGCTTCACTGTATCTAACTTCATTTTCTACGCAGGCAAATAAATGTTCTTATATAAAAGATTTTATTTTGGAGGGGGGGCACCCAGAGAGTCTCAATGTGAAGTGACATAGTCGACTATTCTCCTAGATCTCTAATATGAACTGTGGAAGCATTTGGAATAATTATTGTGTTACGAAATACATTTTCTTAATTTTCGGAACAGCATGTAGATGTATGAATTGCGCATCTCAACTATCTAAAAGATGAAAAAAATAAGTGGCTTAGTGAGGAGCATTAAAAGAATAGTGGAAACGCCGTCTGCACGTGTCGTAAAACGGCTGGGTCACCATCCCTCTAGGGACCATAAATACTAGCGGCTGGTCCTCCAAGTTGGTGGTCGGAATGAACCTGACTATCCCGTAAAACACGTAGCTGGCGCGAATGTGATGAAGAAACCGCCAGAAAGTAAGTGCGGGGACCGTTTCTGTCTACTACAAGGGTACAAGGGTGCTTACACTAAGTGGAGAAAACATTATGTTGTGTTCAAAAAATTCACATTTGACCAAAGTTAAGTCAAATCGGACGATGAATGAAATGATGTACAGATGAGTGCTGGGTACATAAAGCTTAGAGTTACCAGTCATTCATCTTCTAGTTCAGGGAAAACCTCGGTAAATGTTATCCATATATCTCCCCTGACCGAGATTCAAACTCGGGACCTCTTGAACGTGTGGCAGATATGCACCCAAGTAGAGGGCTGAATGAACGTGAATAACTTGTAATACATAAACATAGACAAAATATTACCTGCTAAAAATACAATTTATTACAGATGCAATTTTATTGACAACTATTTCAGAGATATTCTTTGTTATTATGATACAAGAGTTAACACTAAAAGAACCGCACCCGTCATTTTGGAGGATGCTCTACTTTAGAAGACTTATTTCTTGCTTATGTTTCTTCTACACTGCCCATATTCTACGGCTTTTAATAAATACTTATGACAAATACGTCCACAAAGAATTAAGTATTTTGGATAGTTCTAGAAACTAGTAAAGTCCGTTTAGTTAACGCATTTGCACGTCGGCAGCTGCCTTTGACGAACCCTTATAATCGTCTTACAACAGCGACCCACCTTCTCCCAGACCGTTCTGCAAGGTTGCCACCTTTCTCGATACGTCATGGGTATCGTACGAGGTTTTGTCTAAATAAATTGTCTTATGTTAGTTTTCACGATATATATATATATATATATATATATATATATATAGTACTGCGAAACTTCCTGAGTTTTGACAAATAAATAAATATATAGCCAAGCTACAATTCTACTGGAATGCATAATAACCCTGATCTTATTCAAAGTACGGTATTTGAAACCCAGCTCCTTTAGGAGACCGCGCAGAAGTGCTGCGCCGATAAGGAAAATCACAAATTTCTTGCAAATGTGCAACCAATTCATCTCAGGTGGGCGCTCTCCCTTTTGCATAGAATCTATAAATTGCTCGAGGAATTAAATCACATGTGAAATTATCTACTTTAGAGAAACGTTTCCTTTTGTTTTCACACTTGATCGGCGTCTTTGGTATTCCTTTCGTCACAAATTTCTTACTGTATTTCTGTGATTACCCAAAATTTATCATCAGGTTCATTTCATGACCCCATACCAAGATTACTTGTCAGCACATATTTATATGTGTTCTAAACAAGCGCTTGAATTTGCTTAGAAAGAGTTCCCGTTATGACTTTGTTTTTGAGGCTTCTCCAGTAACATAACTCGGCCCAGTTATTCACACTATTGTCATCACTTTGATTATTTTCACTTGACTGAAAGTTATCTACTACTTCATGTGCATTTACCACTGCATTTCCCTCCCACGGTCTCCACATCGTGACACACAGCGAATTTCTGCACGTAATGAAACAGATCAACTGGAAGTTGGAACGTTGGCAACTGAGACTCCACGTGGAGTAGACATGCGACTGTCATTTCAAGAAAATTACGGTTGCTATTGGTCCTCAACGACAGTGTTCCATTTCTGAAGTGTGGAAATAGATTTATGACGGTCATTAGTGGGCGGGAGGCTCAGGTTCCTTTGAGTCCGAACTGCACATGCGTTAACTAAACAGACTCTACGAACAACTATTACTAGAAGGACCGCCATCCGTCATTTTGACGGGTACGGAAGTGTGAACAATAGCCTTCGGATCTGTGTACATCTTTTGTTGTTTTCCTTCCTGATTGGTTTATGGCACTCTTCAGACGCTTTGTCGATGTGTAAGAAAGCTTTATTGCCCAAGTGGCCCAATTCGTGCTACTACTTATGTATTTACGAGGTGTTAGTTAGTTAGTTAGTTACTAACACTCCCCATATGGCAACCTTGGCCTTCGGGGTAACCTCACCCCACCAAGTGATGACCGGACCCATTTCTCAGGTGGAGGCACCCAGAGGGCGGTGTCCATTACCTCCGATGATAGGCTGATAGTGAAGATGGCGGTGAGGTGAGAGGACCTACAGTTTTTACCGTGGACTCCGAACCACGTTGGGCATAGGGGATACTTCACGTGTGCTAGATAGAGGTGAAGGCGTGGATAGGGCCGACTTAAAATCGCCAACCCCAGAGCCGGGAATCGAACTCGGGACCCTTAGAACGGGAGCCGCGAACGAAACCACCGCGCTACCCCGGCGCCCTATTTACGAGGTGTTGCAGGAAAAAAAAACTTTCCGTTGAAGTTGTTATGGTCGAATACCTTGGGAACACCATTTTTCAGGGACACAATGAGCAGAAACAAATATGCTGAAATTTAGTGGTTTATGCGATTTGATGACAAGGACACACGTTCTCAAAGACTAAGTACACATCGCTTTGCAGCTGCTGCGCCTGTCTGGAATCCTTTTATTGCCAATTCCTTGCAGTGTTACACACCAAGTGAAAATATCACGATGTATGAGCAACTGTTTCCTTACAAGGCTTGGTGCTCTTTTATTCAATATATGAGCAATAAACCGATAAATTTGGAATGCAGTTTTGGCTTGCAGTTGGTGCAAATTCAAAGTAACAGGCAGGGGCAGCTTCTGAAGGGGGTAGCACGTTTGCGCTACAACCAAAATGCTGGGTCTCCCTTTAATGTAATGTCATGTTCCATTTGGAGTTCATTTCGAACTTGTCTAGTGCAGGGGACCTGAGCGCGCTGTATTGTTTGCAGGTGCCCAGTAGTTTACTCCCAGATGCAAAACACTGGCATACAATGGGGAGGTATAGGGCAGGACGAACCTAGGATTTGCCGAGGGAAGTAGGGGGACGATGCGGGGCGTATGGCTGCATGTGGTTGGTTAACCTAGCTGCCAGAGAATAGTGGATGTCTAACCTGCTCGTTCTTTCATCAAAGCAGCGGCATCTATAGCGCCTATGTTGAATGTAACCTACGAGTACATAGCCACAATGGTTTGTGCCGTGTTTTGAGTAGTGCATCAGAAATATTTATATAAATACAGGTAACTTGTGTTATAAGACGAAACAATGAATTCCATAAAGTGTCTTTTAGCACATCCTTTTTCAAACATGACCTTAGAAGAAAAAATTGAACTTAAGCGACTTGAAAGACCCACGCCGAAACTAAAAATCACAGATAGTCAAAACAAAAACTAGATGTTGTAACAGGAACTTTAACAACGATGTATACGAGAAATACTCTAGAGTGTTTATGAAATGTGCATGTTATATGCTGTGAATTAACGTTAACGTGTGTGTAGAGCAGTCTGTAGTGACAGGCTTAAAGAAATTGTTACTTTAAAAAATTAAGTTGCATGGATAACTTTGTGAACCACCAATTTTCAGAGCCACCAGCCGCCGTTACTAACAGGTGAAAATATAAGCAGATTTAGGTTCATATACAACTTAGCAGAAGAGTTGCCTTCAGCATATAAGTACACAAGGGTACAAAATATACTTCTTACACAGTACCTCAGCAGAGTAACATTTGGAAGACTTGACAAATTGGCGGATGCAGAGGGAAGAATAGGAACAAGCATTTATGTAACAAGTGCAGCAAGTATGTTTGTGGACCATGTTTAGGCAACGCTGAATACACGTGTGTTAGCTGCTACGGTACTGCAGGTGGCTTTGAATAAGCAAAATCAGGTTTACAATTTTTTTTCTGCAAACACGTCAGCAAACATGTGTGTTTGCTAAGGGAAGTTGTCTGTTTCACATTTGGCTATCATATATATTTGGATGAATTTTTAGGTTAAAAATGTTCATCTTTCCATGTAATTCTTCAGACAAAAGTAAAATCATACGCTGTAAAACTGTATAAATGATATTAAATAAACTTATATGCATTCAAATTTGTTTACTATTTTAAAAAGGGCAAATAAAACTCTATCCGTCAAAATGACGGCTTGGTCCTTTTCGGTAGACCGTACTCGCCGATCCTTCTAGTGTTAAAAGAAGATTTTTTTGAGTAGCTATGAGACCGCAGGCCGAGAACTTCAAACAAAATAAAATTCTTTTAACCCGTCCATCATACACCATCTTTAAAGTCCTGAATATTAATTTTATAGAAATTATATATATGATATTGTTTTATCTTCCTCATGATCATGATATTCATTTGTCTTGTGTAGCATCAGTGTTGACAAGGTGACTTTTAGAAAACCACAACATTCTACATAAAGGAGGCCGTGGAAATAATAAAACAATGATAATATCGCAACAAACATTGATTAATTGATAGATTACAACTTTTTCCTCATGTTAAAGCGAACCACCATTTTATACAAGCATTATTTAACTCTGAGTCACAGCCTTCTTGAATGATTCAACTGTCACATTCCGGAAGAAACCGAAGTTGGCATTACTGTCGCTTACCCCGGCTGTATTCTTATGCCAAGATCTTGTGGTAGAGGGGTAACTGTGAATGCGACTTAGTATTGTACTGTCATACAATTTTGAGCTATGTTTCAAGTCTGCACCTCATCGTACTGTTGGTTTAAAATGTATATACGAGAGCTGTTCAATAAAGAATGTTCACAATTTATTTTGACAACGTACCTCTACTTATCCTCATAATTTTGATGGCCATTCTCAAAATAGTCTCCACTGAATGCCATGCACTTGTCCCAATGTTTCTGCCACTCTTCAAAAACATGCTGGAGACCATTTTTGAGGGATCCTTCAAAATCTCCTCCGCAGCCTTCACCACCACTTCTGATGCTGGATAATGCCTCCCACGAAGGCTTTTCTTCAAGTTAGGAAATAGAAAAATGTCACATGGGGCTAAATCCGGACTATAGGGAGGGTGAGGGATGCACTTCACGTTGATTTTTGCAAGATATTCAGCAACAACATTGGCAATATGCGGCCGCTAATTATCGTGCTGCAGCATCCAGCCTGCTTCACGAAAATGTGGTCTTTTGGGCCTGATATGGACTTACAATGTCTTCAGGACATCCTGTAGTATTCTCCAGTTACTGATGTGTATGCAGGTACAACATGCTGATAAACCATTCCATGAATATCAAAGAATAAGATGACCATAACTTTCCCAGCAGAAGCAACCACTTTTGCTTCTTGGGGTGTTGGTAATGAAGGAGATTTCCACACTGAGCTTTGCTGTTTGCTCGCAGGATCAAAATCATGTAGCCAAGTTTCATCAGCAGTGATTACGTTTGAAAGAAGCTCCGGATCTTCCCCTAACATCAACTTTAACTGCAAGCAGACCTTCATGCGCATGTCCCTTTGTTCGGGAATCAACAGTCTTGGAACACATCGCGCACAAACACGTCTCATGTGTAATGTTTCTGTCATCAATGTGTGGGTGGCACCCAATGAAATGTTCAGTATTTCAGAAAGTGATCTTAAGGTAATTCCTCGATCCTCCCTCACAATGGCAGCAGCAGTGTTGATGTTTTCTTCCGTAAGAGCAGTAACTGGAGCACCGGGTTCACCTTCCTTTGAAATTGTCTCCCCTCTTTAAAAATTTTAAACCACCTTCGAACTGTGCTATAGGGAAGAACAGACTCTCCATAGGCCTCCTGTAACATTGAATAGGCCTCAACTTAAGATTTGTTGAGACGAAAGCAGAATTTCAAAGCCGCATATTGTTCCTCACGTGTTACCTCCATTGCAGCGGTAGGCGATACTGAACATGTCTGAACTTGCCTGGTTCTTACAGGCGGGAACCAGGAATACCGACAATGAAACTACTACGGCGTGTTTGTTTCACATTAATCTAAGAGAATGTAATAGGACTGAATTTTAGTGCGAAAATTATGATTATTCTTTATTTAACAGTCCTCGTACGTATTTAAAATTTAAAGAATTGAAGTACACTTTGAATATGCGAGTAGTATTAGTCCCGGATTAAGCAATTGGATTAACGATAATCCTGCCGCTAGGTGGCGCTAGTGTCGCGTTAATCCGTCTTAATCCGTGGATTAAGATGGATTAAGGCTGTTGGCGGTAAATTTGAAAATTGAGCGCCAAGAGCGGATGGATTATGGTTAGGCCAGTTGCTTAATCCGGGGACGGTTTATCGTTGAGGATAAGGATTTTAAAGTCACGTGACTTGTAGAAAGGATTAGCGATGTGTTGTTGTTGGGATGTGGGAAGTGAAAGAAGGAAAGGTTATTTTTTAAGGAAAAGGGTAAATATGAAATGGGAAGTGACGTTGAAGAGATTTGATTGGAGGAATGAAAGAATGGGATGTGGTTGGTTGATGGGAGAAGATAAGGATTTAAAAAAAAAGTCACGTGACTTTGGGAAGGTGAGCGGCGATGTGTTGTTGTCGGGAGTTGGGAAGGAAATGAGGAAGGGATGTTTAAGGAATGGGTAGACATGGAATGCGGTAGTGACGTGTGTTGATGTGATTGGAGAAAATAAGACGAGATGGGATTGGTTGGTAGGTTTGAAGAAAGATGTGGATTGGAGGAAATAAAGAGCGTTGCGATTGGATGAAGGATGGGGGAATGAATGTGAGAGAGAGGTGGGGAAAAGGTATAAAAGGGGTAAATGTGGGATGAAAGATAAAGAAATTGCAAGAATGATTGCGATAACGATAGTGTTGTTGACGGTGGGTTTAGCTGTGGGGGAGAAGAGTTGCGTTAGTTTTGGGAGGTGTGGGTTTGAGTTGAATGACGAAACGGGTCATTTAGAAAATGTGACAAGATGCGAAAAGGATAATGAATTGATGCCAAATTGCACGTGTGTTGACCGGAAGGGAAGTGTGTGTAGGTTTGGATCTGACTTTATAAATTTGGGGACGTTGAAGAACGTTTACAATTGTTTAAAACCGATAACGAGATGTCAGAGGGGGAGGAGATGTGCGGGAATGATGTATGGTAGCGTGAGGATGGGTCAGCTTGAATGTGCGGAAGGATATGTGTCAAATGAAAGTTGTGGGTGTGAGAAAGGAAAGAAGAAGTCGGAAGATGGGTGTAAATTTTATAAAAAGCCGGTGAGAATGTATGCTGAGGACAACAGTTCGATTCTTGTGGAGATGGTGGATTGTAGTTTGTTGATGGATACGGTAGATTTGCCGGAGGGTTTACAACTGCAATGGAAGTTGGCCCCGGAGGAAAGTGAGCTTGTGATAGCGTATAGCGTGGTAAATGAGATGAATTCCTACTTCTCCGAAAATTATGGCTACATATTTGGGGAGTGTGGTAATGGCGAATGGCAGTTAAATTTAGGAGGAGAGAGGAAGGTAAGAGGGAGGGTGAAGAGAGCGTCTAGGTGGAGTGCGGAGGGGAATTTGAAAATAAATTCCGAATGTCAAGGAAATGGAGGGGCGGCGGTGGGAAGGGTGTCGGTGAATAGCATAAGAAAAGCTGCTTCGGAGAGGTGTAAGAAGGAAATAAATGGAATAAAGCAGAAGATGAGAAAAGAATGTGATAACAAGATAAGGGAAAAAAGAAGGGAGGTAGACGCCGCGAAGAAGGAAAAGCAAGAATGCGAAGAAAGATCATTGCGAATACGGGAGATGATGGAAAGAATGAAACAAGAATTGGAAGAGAAAAAGCAAAATGTGACGAAGCAGCAGGAATTGGTAAATAGAATAAAAGGAAATGTGGTAAAACTGAACAGCGACTTTGAAGCGTTAAAGCAGATGATAGAAAATTTGGAAAGCGCATGTACGCGCGGAGTTGATGAATTTCCAAATTATGAAGGAAATTATGACGAAAGTGCAATTGCAGAGGAGGAGGAGGTGGAAGGAGGGGAAGTTGAGGGAGGTGAGGAAGAGGCGTTGGAATTTGAGACGAAGTAAAAAAAAAAAAGGTTAGCTGAAAATTAAGAAATTTAAATATACAACAACAATAATACAGCAACTTATTGGCGAGTCTTTTTCTGATTGAAGAAGTATTTGAATAGCACTAGCAGAAATTTCACTTTTGAACTCTTATAACTTTTTTTTTTGTTTTGTTTGTGACAACTATGAAAATTGAGGGAAAAAGGAAAGGATCCCTGCCTAGGTAGAATGAAAAAATGGATAAATGAAATACTTTAAGACAAGATTTATAAATATCTATATATTTTAAAGATTTGGCAAGATAAAGCAAAATAATAATAATAATAAATACAAAAAAAGACATAGGAATAAATGTGCATATATATATTGATAAGAATTGAGAACATGTAAAAATTTACAAAAAAAAAAGCCCTTGTGTTACATTTGCATTTATATATAAACAAAAACACCACACCGATGAGAAAATAATTAATAATTTATATGGGTAAAGTTTTGGAATGCCCCACAGCGTGGGCAATGAAAACATGAGCATTCTTCATCTTCACAGCATTCACAACAGTCACGATGATGAGATTTTTTAACGCAATGCGAGCACGTGCACGGTGATTTTAAAACGTGAGCATATGGGTCAGGTAAGCTATTCAAGACACATATGCGCTTTGCCAAACACTGCAAACATGCCGGAGAATAATTCTTTGTTTGGCTTTTACACACATAAGGTTGCCATTTACAGACCAGATAATGTTTACGATGCCAGTCATATTTGAAACAATGCCAACAATAGGAATGGTTGCAATAATTTTCACAAAATTTTGTGCAGAAATGGAACCGTTGAGATTGGCTTTCATCAGCACCACAATAGTCGCACTTGTCCATGATGGATGCTACAGAGGAAAGGAGTAGTTATGTTTTTTATATGATACAAGTTATTTGAAATACTTATAAAAGCAGAAAATTATCGGCTGCAACGTTGGCAGTTATATAACAAATGAAATTGACTGATGGCGTGATTTAATGGATTTGGAAGATTGTTTAACACACATGCTCGCACAGCTTGACATTGCAGACATCGAGGGGAGAACGAATTTCTTTGAGGAGGGAATGCCAGCCACACAGTGAAATGTTTTTTAACGCATAGAACGTAGTGTTTTTCTGAATATCTAAAATGTCCGCATTTTGAACAAATGCACTGAGGCATGGCAATAGCTATTTGTTTTTTTGAAACACAAGGAACTTTTTTAAAATTAAATTCTGCACATATATATATATAAGAGGAAAGACACTAGAGAAACAATTGAGAAAAACAATGGCAAAAAATTAAGCTAATGAAACACTGATTAATTATACACATAATAAACTAAAAAA
Organism: Mantis religiosa; assembly: GCA_030765055.1. Lineage (NCBI taxonomy): Eukaryota > Metazoa > Arthropoda > Insecta > Mantodea > Mantidae > Mantis > Mantis religiosa. The sequence goes on along the minus strand of CM060949.1, from coordinate 199,444,553 downwards.
AACCTCTGAACATAAAATATCCACTGAACACAGGTTCACCCACTAATCGCTGCACTGTCTGCGTCGCTTGACGCCGAACTCCGGGGAGAGTGCCGCCAAACGCCGCCGATCCTTGAGGGCAATCGGCAGCAAGTGTGGAACAGCGAGGGAAGAAATGTGCTGGTCCTCAACCTCTGGCAGGGCGGCTAGCAGATGGTCGAATCCGTCCTCGACGCAGCTGCCAAATCTGCACCAGCCGGGGCTGTGTTGCAAAAGCAACGACTGCGCCGACCACACCGGAAACAGGTTGCGGCGCGCTGCCACACCAAATTTGTTAGGCGTGCAGGACAGCACTCTTAACAGTGACGGGTCTGACGCACCATTGTGAAACGTTGAATTTTGCAAAGCAGGAGGCGAGATTGATTTTTGAGTTAGGATGGGTGAGTGGGAGAAGGGGACTGCTGTGATGGAGGGGGAGGAGGAGGACGACACAGTTAGGGGAGGAGGAGGGTAAGAAGGGGAATGGGGAGAGAGAGGTTGAACGCTAATATCCTGAAGTGGCACCGGTTGGTGGGTGGAGATGAAAGAAAAAGAAGAAGATGGAAGAGGTGTGGAGGAGTGTTGAGGTTGTGGCGTGGAAACAGAAGAGAAACCAGGAGAGCTACGCTGATGGAAAAAGTCTGGTGAATAGCAAGCGGAGGAGGCTAAAGTTGACTGATATGGTGTCGCCCCTGCTGAATGGAAGATGTTTGTCTGCGAAAAGACCCCGCTGTCAGCCGCGGTGGAGCCTGACGGATAAGCCGGCGAGATGAACTGCACAGAGGAAGAACTGGAGCCCTGATCGCCGGAGTCGGCTAGTGCTGGCAACTGCGGCCAGTGGGGCAGCACATGCTGAAATTGAGGCGCAAAGGCCGGCAAAGGCTGTTGATGATCCTGCTGGTGCTGCTGCTGCTCCTGCAGAGGTTGGTGAGGTGCCTCGAGCGGAGGCAAATCGAATGGCCAGTCCTGTGGTTGCTGCTGCTGCTGCTGTTGGTACGTGTGCACGTTAAGCAGTGCTTCAAGAGAGTGCAGCTGCTGTTGCTCTGTCAGCAGTTGCCTATAGACTTGACCTGATGTCGGAGAAAAAAAAAAACGCTCCGTGGTGACGGTGACGACAGTAGTAGCCGGATGGTACATGTCGACAGGCTGAAGCAAGACTGAGAATGAAGCTAGCGATGCAAAGCTGCCAGTTTAAAAGGACAAGTAATCAGCACAGGATTTCCGCCAAGCAATATGGCCGATGCGATTAAAGGTCTGGAGAAAGCACGTGGGAGAATTAAAAGGACGGGTGAACGGAAACTGATTAGCACGAAACTCTTTAATTGCGGTTCTGTGTTGGACGATTGCGAATGTAACACCATATCGAAACCGGATGAACGGGCGCCCGAGTGGCGAGACCGGAAACCTGTGGCGAGAGGCAGCAGATTGCCAGTCGGGAAGTTGCGGTGCGATAACCCGCCGGACTTGCTAATGAGGCATTTAACTAGTGCGCAAGCGGAAACTGCGGTTGCGATAAGGTGGCCTTTAAAAGAGCGAGGCGATAAGCCGCTCGCCGAAGTGACAACTGGACGTTGACAGTGATGTTTTGTTGAAACTATGCGATTATTTTAACATCGTAACATAAAATCCTACTTATACGCATTTTTTGTTAAAAGAGCAGCTTTTTCTTTAACGATAAACGAGCAGGACCTTAGACCGTAGGAAAAATATATTTCCGAGTTGATTTCCGAAAACTTTCATATATAGAATAAAAAGAGAGGAAGCGAATGAAAAAAGAAAACGCTTTGAAAGGAATTTCAAAAAAATAAAGTGCGTGTGTTTGCGAGTGGTTGTGCGCGCGCGAAGCAGCAACATGGAGAATCAACCGGGGGTAAGTGGAGACTCGACCTCTCAGCCTACCTTTGAAATATTAGCACATAGGCAGAGATCGATGAAAAGACTATTTTCCGGCTTTACCGAAACAGAAATTTCAGTGAACCCGACCCCCAGAGATGCAAACCCCGAGCAATGGGTGGCGCATTTATTTAACGATATTCTAAATTTTGCCAAGGAGAACCTTCTAGACGGCGAACCCGGTTACTTGGGAATATCGCTGTCGGACGAGAAGGAGACCTCCAAAGAGTTTAACATGAGCGTGAGGCGTGCAGACCAAGTGAACGCAGATGCCGTTATTCAAAGCATCGAAAAGGTCATGCAGAGCAACAATCAGTTCTTGCTAAACGGTCCTCTGAAAGTTACTTTTGTGTGGACCAAAGAGGTCGCGGGTTCGTGTTACAAACCCTGCGATGCTTGCAGCGGCAACAAAGGCATTGTGGAAATTAGAAACAATGACCGCCTGTGCTTGGCAAGAGCCATTGTTGTCGCCAAAGCCAAAGTGGATCGTGACGTCAATTACACCACGATGAGACGCTCAGAATTCCTCCAAAAACAAAAAGCCGAAGCTCTGTGCCAGCGCGTGGGGAAAGGCAACGTCAGCTGCACCATAGATGACGTCAGATGTTTTGATGCGGAGTTAAAGGGCTACGCTGTGACGGTGTTTGGCGATCATACGGGTAAGCACGTGCTGTACGAGTCCGATAAGCAAAGCGATAAACACATAGACGTCATGTATCACGAGGGGCACTTTAACGCCATCGTCGACCTTCACATGTGTTTTAAATGTAAATATTATTGCCGACAGTGTCGCCATCCCTCGGCACACAAGAGAGAATACCATCGGTGCGAAGCCAAGTGTTGTAAATGCCACCAGCAATGCGATGCCCGATCCGATGCGTACATACACTGTCCTGCGTGCAACAGAGATTTTAAGGGACCTACATGTTATATGAACCACGCCAAGAAAGGCGCATTTTACCCTAAAGACCTCTCGGTGTGCGACGTCGAGAAGGCGTGCACGTCTTGCCATAAGCTGGTGAATTCCAGATACAGAAAAACCCCGCACGAGTGCGGAGAAAAGTTCTGCAAACATTGCAAGACGCACGTTAATTCTGCACACATGTGCTTTATGCAACCATACGCCTGCAAAAACAAAAGAAATAGATACGTGTTTATGTTTATAGATTTCGAATGCACCCAAAACGAGCCGTATTCCGGCAAGCAGAACGTCTACGAGCATGTGCCTAACTTGTGCGTGTTATACCAAGCCTGTCCGCTTTGCATCGACGAGCGCCGCAAGATGGCGTACTGTACCGAGTGCGGCGTCAAAGAATGGGTGTTCGCGAGCGACCCGGTAAAGCAGTTCTTCGAACACGTCACGCAGCCGAGGTTCGAAGCCTGGGACGTCATCGTGGTGGCTCATAACCTCAGAGCCTACGACGGTCAATTTTTATTAAAGTACATGGTGGGACATTTAAAATGGACGCCGGAGCTTATCATGAATGGTTGCAAGATATACCGAATGAGATACGGTGACGTCACATTTATAGACTCGCTCAACTTCATACCCATGCCACTGTCTCGATTTTCCAAGACGTTCGAGTTGAAGGAATGCAAAGGCTACTTTCCTTACTTATTTAACACCAAGGAAAACGAGCACTACGTCGGCCCCATTCCCGACAAAAAGTATTACTGCCCGGAGGGCATGTCGGTAGAGGCTCGAAAGGCCTTCGAACGGTGGCACGATGAAAAGGCGGCCTCCGGCGACGTCTTCGACATGAAGGCGGAGATGGTGAAGTATTGCAAGATGGACGTCTTTCTCCTGAGCCAAGGAGTTTCCAAATTCAGAAGGGAATTCCTAGACGAGAACGACATCGATCCCTTCAGGGAATGCGTCACCATCGCGCAGGCGTGCATGTGCGTGTACAGGAAGCGCTTCATGCCGCCGAAGAAGATCGCCCTCCTGCCCCCGGGAGGGTATCGACTCGCGGACAGGCAGTCTCGCATAGCATGCATATGGCTGACTTGGCTGGAGCTGAAACGCGGCATCGTGATTCAGCACGCTTTGCGAGGACGCGAAGTTAAAATCGCGGGCCACAAGGTGGACGGGTGCAGGGAGGAAGAAAAGACCGCGTACTTCTTCCACGGGTGCTTCTACCACGGCTGTCCGCGCTGCTTTCACAACCGCCATGCCCCGATCTACAACACGGCCAACGAAACCATGGCCTCCAGGTTCGAGGGCACCGAGAAGGTCGCGGCCAAGATCAGGCAGGCCGGCTACGCCGTGGTGGAAATGTGGGAGTGCGAGTTCCACGCCGCGCTGAAGGCGGACCGAGAGCTCGAGCGCCACGCGAGAGACTTCCCGATTCCCGAACCCCTGAACCCTAGAGACGCCTTCTACGGAGGCCGCACCAACTGCACCAAGACGTATAGCGAGGCCAAGGGGGACAGCAAGATATTCTATTACGACGTCTGCAGCCTGTACCCGTTCGTCAACAAGACGAAGCCCTACCCCGTCGGCCACCCGAAGATTCACGTGGATCGCTTTCCTCGGCTGGAAGACGTGCCCGGCGGGCTGGTCAAGGCGAAGGTTCTACCGCCCCAACATCTCTACCACCCGGTGCTGCCGGCGCGCATCAACGGAAAGCTCATGTTTCCACTATGCCGCGCTTGTGCAGAGGCGGAAAACCAGGCAGAGTGCGACCACAGAGACGACGAGCGAGCCCTGACGGGCACCTGGGTGGTCGACGAAATGAAAGTCGCCCTCGAAGACGGGTACCGCCTCCTCCAGGTCTACGAGATCTGGGAGTACGACGTGGTGCAGTACGACCCGGCCACCGGAGCCAAGGGTCTGTTCGAGGACTACGTCGACCAGTTCCTCAAGATCAAGACGCAGGCCTCCGGCTGGCCGTCGGGCTGCGACGCGCCTGCCGCGAGAGAGAGGTACCTCAGGGAGTTCTCGGAGCACGAAGGCGTCGACCTGGATCCCCAGGCCATCGCACCCAACCCCGGGCGGCGCGAGCTGGCCAAGCTGATGCTCAACAGCTTCTGGGGCAAGCTCGGGCAGAGGGACAACCTCCCCACCTGCGAGCTAGTGGACCGGTACGACCGTCTCCTGGAGCTGCTCAACGATCCGGGCGTCGAAGTGCAGACCTACATGCCCGTCACCGACGACATCATGTACGTGGTGTGGAGGTTCTGCGAGCAGTGTCCCAAGGTCAATCCCACCTCCAATGCGGTCGTCGCGGCGTACACCACGGCCCACGCACGCCTGGTGCTCTACTCCTACCTCAAGCGCCTCGGAGAACGGGTGATCTACTTCGACACCGACTCCGTCGTCGCCGCCGCGTCTCCGGGGGAATGGACGCCGTCCGTCGGACGCCTCCTGGGAGACATGACGGACGAGTTGGAGAAATACGGACGGGGCTCGTACATCTCCCGGTTTGCTTCCACGGGGCCCAAGAGCTACTGCATGGAGATTCGGTCCCCGGAGACGGGCAAGACCTTCTCGGTGTGCAAGGTGAAGGGCATCACCCTGAATTCGGGGAACTTGGAGCTGGTGAACGCCGAAGTGATTCGGGACATGGTGCTGAGGGACCCCGACAGGACGGTGACGATGGCGGGGACGCAGATTTCTAGGAAACCCTCGTGGACGATCGTGACCGAGCCCAGCGTCAAGACCTTCCGCATGCTGGTAAACAAGCGAGTGCTCGCCGAGGGCTTCGACTCTCACCCTTACGGGTACAAGAGGGTGCGGAATAAATGAGGGACCCGGTGCGCCCGCGTGTCAGTTCGAACCTACGCTCTCCGGAGACACGATGCGACGCCCGCACGCGGACTTGAGAAGGTTCAATTTTCCGAGCACGATGCTGGTGGCGGGACCGTCGCGATGCGGAAAGTCGACCTTCGTGAAAAACCTCATACGTCACGCCGACCGCATGTTCGACAAGCGCCCGAAGAGGGTGCTGTGGTGCCACCCGCCCGAATATTCGCCGAGGCTCGAAGACTTGCCTCTCAAGTGCGAGGCGCATCCGGGCATTCCCCGACTGGAGGATGTCGGGGAGAACTTTCTGGTCATCTTGGACGACCTCATGGAGGAGGGAGGGGGAAAGGACGTGTCTAATTTTTTCACCAGAGACTCTCATCACAAGCGCTTCGGGATCGTCTACATACTGCAAAACGTGTTTCCGCAAGGGCAGAAATATAGGAACATATCTCTGAATGCAAACTACATCGTGGTCTTCAAAAATAACAGGGACAAGATGCAGATAGACAGATTATGCCAGCAGATCGAACCCAGGAACTCTAGGTTTCTGTTGGAGGCATTCCAGAAGGCTACCGAGCACCCGCACGGATATCTAGTGCTGGATTGCACGCAATACACGCCGGACCTCTATAGGTATCGAACCGGCGTCCTTCCGGACGAAACGCTCTCCTATTTCGTACCCAACTGAGGCCGCCTACCGAAACGAACGAATGACATCTATGTGGGTTTTGCACGACTAGACGTGCATTTACAGGGTGTTTTTTGGTAGGTTAAATAAGGGGCCTGTTCCTGCGCCAGCGTCATTCCCGCGCAAACATGGTTAGAGGCAGGATGAGCATCGCAAAATTGAGCAGCCCGCTCATAGCGAGGCAGCACGGTCATTTGTCGACCTTGGCCAAGGCGAAGGCTCCGCAGCGCAAAAAAATGTTAAAAAATGCCGATGGAGATCTGATAAAGGCCATTTGCGAATGCATGCTCAACGTGTGCAGAGGTCACGTGCAACTTCCTCAAAAGTGCCTGAGTCGCTTAAAGAAACATAGGGCGTCTTGGCGGAAACTGATAGACAAGCGGGTTCCCTTGAAGAAAAAGAAGAAGATATTGATTCAGAAAGGAGGTTTCCTTCCGACGTTTCTGCTCCCCGTTCTAGCTTCGCTCGGTAGCGCGCTCGTCTCGAAATTTGCAGGATGAAGTACGGTCGGCAGATCGTGGTGGCCCCGCAGCCGAAAACCGTGGAAAAGCTTCACGTCATAGACAAGAGTATTTCTAGATTGGCCAAGGAGATGGAGAACGTTCAGCGAGCAAAGCTGTCTGCCGACGAAAAGTGGCGTCTCGTAAAATATAAATTGGGAAAGTATCTAGACCTGGTGACACAAGTGAGACGACCCTTCCTTAGCAACGACAAAGACGACGACGACGACGATGCCTACCAGGACTTGGAACCGGCGACGCGGGTGAAGGAGGAAGTAGCGCCTAGGACCATAAAACGCAACCCGCTGTCTCCTCGCAAGAAAAAGAAACCGAGGTCACCCTCCAAAACGTATCAATTGCGCCCTCGCCGTTGGGTACCCCTGTGAGGGCTTGTCGCGATGAAGGAATGGACGGCGTTGAGGCGGTTTTATGTCAAACCGGAGCATTACGCCGGCTTGGGAACGGTCAAGTCCCTCCGAAAGGCCACCGGCGAGTCGAGGGCCAACATCGAGTCCTTCCTTCGAACCCAGGACAGTTACACTCTGCACAAGCCTGTGAGAAAACGGTTTCCCACCAGATATTATCACGTGACTAACATGGACGATCTGTGGGAAGCGGATCTCAACGTCATGAGCACCCTCAGAGAACACAACAAACCGTATGCTTACATTCTAACCGTCATAGACGTATTCTCCAAATATGCATGGGCCGTTCCTCTGAAAACGAAGCATGGCACCGAGGTGGCGCAGGCCTTTCGTTCCATATTTTCCCAAAGGGTTCCTAGGGTCCTCCAAACGGACAAGGGAACCGAGTTCACTAACCGAACGTTTCGCGACTTTCTAAAGAAACACGGCGTGCAACACTACACCACCAAAAATAACGTCAAAGCCAGCGTGGTGGAGCGTTTTAACAGAACCTTGAAGACCAAGATGTGGAGGTACTTCACTCTCAAAAACACTTACAGGTACGTGGAGGTTCTTCCGGCCCTCCTCGAGTCGTACAACAGTTCGCATCACAGGTCCATAAAGATGGCGCCCAAACAGGTGGACGAGTCCAACATCTTGCAGGTTTACCGCAATCTGTACGGAAACAGGCGCCTGCCGCGAGCAAGCAGACCTAAATATTCGGTCGGCGACCGCGTGCGCATTTCGAAGGAGAAAATGAAATTCGACAAGGGATACGAGCAAAATTGGACGGACGAAATATTCGAGATTTCCGAGGTGGTGGAAGGGCGGCCCGTGGTATATAAGTTGAGGGATCTGGCCGGAGAATCCATAGACGGCATATTTTACACCGAGGAGCTGCAAAAGGTCGCTCTTCCCGAAAGCTTCAAAATCGAGCGCATTTTGCAAACCAAGGGCAGAGGGCGCAACAAACAGCTGTTGGTCAAGTGGAAGGGATATCCGGCCAAATTCAACTCGTGGGTCAGGGCTTCGACCGTCGATCCGGCATGATCAAGACGAAGCCGTTCTCTCTCACGCTGGTGAGCAATGCTTCCATGGACCACTTTACCGATAACACCACGGCAAGATTCTCAAACATCTTGCCCGAGAGGGTCGTTCTGCAGGGGGAATGGGAGGTCGCTCTGCAGAAGGTGAGGTATCCGGTAAAATTCTACAACGTCGCTCCAGCCGACGCGTGCGTCCTCGGCACCAAATACACCATGACGCAACTTCCCACCAGGGCAAAGTTCAGCTTGGAAATGCCGCAAGGCATCGTGCACCAACCGAAAGACCTGGTGAAACTCGTCAACGAGGTCATTCTGGAACATTTGTCGGTAGAAAACTTCTTCATCTTGGACGAGAACACTAACAAGGTCAGCGTCAATGCAGAGGGCGCGCATCCCGAGCGACTGCCCGACGCTCCCTGGGAAGGTTATGTGGAGCACGTGGTGCGCACGGCTCTCCCATACGCCATCGGCGAATACGAAACCTTGAACGACGCGCCCGCGCAGAGACCGAAGCAAACCAGACCGAAGCAAACGAAACCCAAGCCCGCCCAGGCGAAACCCCCGGCGCAAAGTGTCGGAAAACCCAAACCTTCCGACCAACAGCCTCCCACCGCTCATCCCTCGGCGCCGGAAAAGAGCGAGTCCGGCCCGGCAAACCTTCCTCCGCCGGAGGCGCAGCCCCAGCCTGACAGGGCGGACAAACCGCTGCATGTCATCCACAGTTTGATGCTGACGCCTGCAATGGCAAAGATGCTAGGTTTCGATCCCTATACCGACGTCATTCTGCAACCGGGACCAAAACACCCCGTAGATCCATATATGGGATTTCCTTACGAAATGTTCATCTACTGCAATCTCGTAACCCCGCAAGTGGTTGGAGATACGTTCGCACAGGTGATAGAGAGCGTAGCCGTGGAATACGAGAGAAATAATAACACTTACATGACCGACGAAAAGACCTTCTTCCCACAAAATTGGGTCCCGCTCATTCAACAGGATTTCAAGACGGTCGACATAGATTTAAGGAACGGTTATGGCGATCTCTTGCCATTTGCCGACGGATTTTCCTCTACTGTAGTACTCGCCTTCCGTCCCAAACCGCGATAATGGACGTGCAGACGGTCACGGAGTATTATCTGAACCAGGCCGGCGGCGCGCTGGACGATCGCGACTTCGTTCTTTACAGGGGCAAGCGCTACCAGAGAGGCAGCGGCCTCTTCTCCGCTCTTGGAGGACTCTTCAGAACGGTGCTGCCCTTTCTAAAGAGCGGGGCAAAGGCTGTCGGCAAGGAAGCGCTAAAGGTGGGCGCTCACGTGCTCTCCGATGTCGCCACCACGGGAGCAACGCCCAAGGAGGCCCTGAGACAGAGGTTGAAGGAGGCTGGGTCCAATTTGAAGCGAAAGGCCGACGGTAAGATCGATGCCATGCTCGGCTCGGGATTCAAGCGCATCAAGACAATAAAACGAACCAAACGCAGCCGCGGCAAACAGTCGAAGCCGAAACGCGGAAGGTGCAAGGTTCAGGACGTTTTCTCGTAATGCCAGAGGAATCCGTCGTCATGAGTTCCGAACTGGACCTCTTTAAGGATGTCCCAGTTCAGATGAGCATCGAGGAATCTCGAATCATATTCCTAAACCCTCAAAACACGTTAATGAAAAATGCCCCAATCACCTTTCATTATTCCGGAAATGCAGACGATTACCTGGATCTCACCTTCGTCGTGCTCGAGCTAACGGTGCACATTGTAGACGATCAAGGAGCGACCATCAAGCCCGAAGTTAACGCCACCTTGGTCAACAATGCATTGAATTCCCTGTTTCAACAGGTCGAAGTATCGCTCAACAACGTCATCGTCTCCATGCCTCAAGCCGGCTACCCCTACAGAACTTATTTCGAGACGCTGCTCAATTACTCCGAAGATGCCATGAACAGCAAGCTAGAGTCGTCCCTGTGGAAGAAGGACACGCCGGGTCTCATGGACATTTTCGCCGGCAATGCAGGATTTCAATGGCGTCACAGCTTCACCAAAGGCAGCAACGTCGTTCAACTCATCGGACCCCTGTCTAACGCCCTATTCAGACAGGAGAAGCTTCTGCTAAATAACGTCAGCATGACCGTCAAGCTCACCCCTTCCTCGCCGCAGTTCTATTTATTTTCCGACGTCGCCACCTTTAAGGGGTACGCCGAAATACTGTCGGCCACCCTGCGTCTAAAAACCGTGCGACCCTCGCCGACCATCAAGCTGGCGCATCAGGCCGTGCTGACCAAGAGCAACGCAAAATATCACCTCAAAGATGTCAGCTTTCACGCTCTCAGCATTCCAAAGGAATCCAGGGCAATGACGTTTAGCGACGTCTTCATAGGTCAAATTCCCAGAAGGGTGGTCGTGGCCATGGTCACCGACAAGGCCTATTCCGGCGATGTCACGAAAAATCCCTACAATTTGCAACACTTCAACATGAACTCCTTTCAGCTCTACGTCAACGGACAGCCCGTTCCATCTCAACCGCTCCAACCCGACTTTTCAAAGGCGCACTATCTGCAATGCTTTCAGACGCTGCAGGACGGTCTAGGAATTCACTTCAAAGACGAAGGACATTCCATCTCCAGGCAAGCTTACCCGTCGGGATATACGGTAATGGCCTTCGATCTCACGGCAGACATGAGCGCCAACGAATCCCACATCTCGGGGCAACGCCACGGATCCGTCTCTATAAGCATAGGTTTTGCCAAAACTTTGACAGAACCTGTCATTCTCTTGGTCCTGGCGGAAATTCACCGCACTCTCGAAATAGACGGTAACCGATCCATTTTGGTATCATGAACACCTTTCAAATAAACCGATTTTTATCGACATGCCCCGCCACGCGTCCTCACTTTTTGGGCGTCTTCCCCTCCGATATGCTTCCCAAAATGTATGCCATTAGAAGGCTCCCCTTGGCTCTAGTCGCCAACACCGATCCCAGCACGCAACCGGGCAAGCACTGGGTTTGCATCTTTGTGCCAAAAAACGGTCGGGGAGAATATTTTGACAGTTACGGAATGGCACCCCTTTCGCCTCATATTATTCAATTTCTGAACAACCTCTGCGGCACCCAATGGTCCGCTAACTCGAGACGGTTGCAAGGTCATGACAGCACCACGTGTGGGCATTACGTCATTGACTACCTCTCCCACCGCTGCTCCGGTCTTCCAAAGCATTCATTCTTTTCCAAATTTCACGTCAACAATTATGCTCATAACGATGACGTCATTCTAAAAACCTACAAGCACGTATGCCGAGCCAAGTGCTCCAACGCTCAACAGTCTTGCCAACCTCTGCAGGTAAGTAGCTGACTCATTGTGACGCCATTCATCGCCACTTCATGTTCGCATGCATCTTCATCTCGCTCTTCTCTCTGTGCTTTCAGAACACGCTCCCGCTGCTATAAAACACGCAGTCGCACCGTGGGTCGCCAGTAGCAGTCGGTCATGGAGAACGCGGAGGCAGCCACGCCGACCAGGTTAGTGCTCAACCGACTCGTGTTTCTCTCTCTCTCTCGCTTCATGTGCATTCCAAACGGTTCATTTCTCTCTCTCTCTTTGTCTCGTTTCAGCGCAGACAACAACAACAACAACAAGGGCCGTTCAAAAAGGAAACATCGCAACCCCGATGCTGACGTCACGCAACGCATCCCAAGCAACGATAGTCCCGATCCATCAGAACAAGAAGAGGTTAAGCACCAACCCAGCACCGTAGTGGGTCCCCTGTCGGATATCTACTTCCTCAATCCAAAACAGACCAAATTCGTCTGCGTGGGCTTTTCGCCCGTGTCGCCCCATCAGCTGGTGGTCACCATTGCAAAGTGCGGGCAGCGCAACGCAGTGGTCCTGGGGTCCGCGCAGTGGCAAAATCTCGTCGATATTAAGGCTATCATTCAACACCGTTTTCAAACCGGACAGGGACCTCTGCAATCCTGCCAACTCGGCAACGGCATCCTCTTTGTCATCAAAAATGTTTTTGGAAAGCTAAAGATCGTCCTCAAAGATCTGCAAGGAGTCGCCGTCACCCTCAACCATCAAGAATGGATCGTATTGGATAGCCTGCAGAGAATTATCACAGATATTCTCTATCACAAAAAGAAAGAGGAGGCCGACGTTCAAAATCAGATAATGGCCTATCGGAAATACATGCTTCACCATCATGCTTCCGGTGTACCCTTCGACAACATGAATTTCACCCAGTTCACCAAATACATTCGCTGCGCTAATTTCAGAACTTTCCTAGAGGCAGATCATTATCTAAAGTCTGATTTTGCGCATAGCATCCAAAAGATTCCGCCTTAAAATTTCATATCCTTCTTCACCGCACTCCCATCCTCGTTCCCTCAGTCGCTCCTCGAGCTTCTTCGCAGCAGCATCATGGGATATAAAAATTTCCTCTCCGTGTACTGCGAAGGAAAAAAGGTGTTTAAAAACTACGAGATAGAGGGACATCCCTGGAAAAATACGCCTTATGCTCTGCGATTCGTCGATAACACCTACCAGGGAAAGAGCATCACCGTCAAGATTCACAGTTGCGAAAATCAAGTTCATTTCGTCGTTTCCAACATAAATTTCAACGACATCCAATTCAAATCGCTCTTGCGGCGAAATCTGGACAGCGATCAAGACAACCAGGACCAGTGGTTCCAATTCGTTCCCGCAACGGGCCTATTCATCATCTTCTTCGAACAACAATACATCACTCCAGCCAAAATGCAGCTAATGAGAAGCCAAGATCAATTGTGCCTCGGCAGATGCTTAACCGCAAACTTGGGGCATTCACCGTGCTATATTATGCCTGATCACATCCACGGCGATTGGATATTTAGCGTCTATGAAGACAGAGCGCTGGTTCAAAATCCAGGAGCGGAAGAAACTCCAAACAGAATATTTTATTCAAAATGCAACGGCTAGTTTTTAAACTTTCAACGGCTTTCATGTAACAGAAAGCCACTTCCTCCCTACCGCTTCCCACGCATGCTTCATATCGCAATCTCCTTCCTGCAGATATGTCATTTCCTCCAAACGCAATTAGCACTTCCGCCGGATGCCTCTTTATCTCAGAAAGCAACCTCCGGCGGATGTATCATATCGCAACCTCCTTCCTGCAGATATTCCATTTCCTTCAAACGCAATTAGCACTTCCGCCGGATGCCTCTTTATCTCAGAAAGCCACCTCCGGCGGATGTATCACTTCCTCCCTGCCGCTTCCAGCGGATGCATCCTATCGCAACCTCCTTCCTGCTGATATACCATTTCCTTCAAACGCAATTAACACTTCCGCCGGATGCCTCTTTATCTACATATACCGCACATTCTGCCCTCAGTTGGTACCGAGCTCTCGTGCAGGCATGACCGGCGAACCCTGCAAGACCTACCACTGCTCATTCTGCTTTCACCCATTGTGCAGCTGTCAACTCCATCTTCGTCTCACGCACCTCTGCTCCAGGTGTCAACTCGGCCTATACGAAGATCTCTCCGAACTCAGTGCACAAATACAAGAGTTTCTGCGCAAATACCAACGCAGATGCCCAACGCCGACTACCTCTCCGTCTTCCTGAAATATACCCAAAACGGACGACGCATCCAGGTACTCCTGCCCAAGGAACGACAAGCCCTGCTACTCAACGCAGACATCATCTTTCTGCATTTTCCCCCAACCGACGTCGACCTCGTTTGGAACCAACTTCCCATAGACGCACAGCAGGTTTGTGCTCCTTTTAGAAGGTGCAGAAAACATTTCAACCTACCTTCTCAAACCACTCACATCGACGGACCTGCACCGTTTGTCAAAAACTGCCAGCTGTGCCAACATGTCCCTGGAAGTTCTTAACGAACTAGAAGAGCTATCCCACAGCGCAGACACACAAAGCGTATCTTCGCTTCAACCAAACGTCCCGTATCGCGTCGTCGGCGTCAAGACCATCGATACAATTCACGGAACAAAACTCGTCGCAAAACTAGACAACGACAGCGAAGTGTTCCTGCCAACAAGATTCGCCAAGGCATCTCCGGAACTCATCAGCAAACTCAACTCAACTTCCTTCTGCATCATCTACGGCGGAGAGGAAAAGCTTCGAAGCGGCTTCAAAAGATTCATCGTCAAGTTCATTCCCTATACCCAAAAATAATGTCCTGCGAAACAGATCCTTTCAACGTCGGAAACAATCTCACCATCAAACTCCTATTCAACGCCCAACTCTCCAACAAGGGCAACCTTCCCTCTCCCATTCGCATTCTATCCTCCTACACCACCTTCTTCGGCAACGTCAAAATTGTCACCATCAAAATCGACATCCAAAATGCCGACGTCCTACACGTCCAATGTCTACCCGTCAAAACTCACCATCGGCAACAAAACGCACGCTGCAACATATTCCTCGGAAACAACAAAATACCCGCCATTTCAAACAGAGTAACAAACTCAGGATCCTTGGCCACCAGCTACAACAATGACGTCATCATTCCCATCTACATTCCAACTACCGACCAGGAACCACATCCAAACTTTTCTCATCTAACGCTCTCCTGCGTCACAGAACCAATCTGCGATTCATCAACCTTTCGCATCTACACCAGCAGCAGCGACAGCAGCAGCGAAGACGAAGACCCACAACCAAACTCCAATCTACAGTGCACAACGCAGTTCAAAATTATCCTAAACAAACAAGAACATTAAGAACTTTAGTGATGTGCTATGTTTATCTATCATTCAATGCCTTATTTAGCCTGTAAGAAAAAAATATAATATTCTACATGTTAATCCATGTTATTCAATAAAATAAAATCAATCATATTGTATCTTAACAATGTATCTTCAAAATAAATAAATAAAAATTAGTCCCGGATTAAGCAACTGGGTTTAAGATAATCCCTCCGCTCTTGGCGCTCAATTTTCAAATTTCCCGCCAACAACCTTAATCCATCTTAATCCACGGATTAAGACGGATTAACGCGACACTAGCGCCACCTAGCGGCAGGATTATCGTTAATCCAATTGCTTAATCCGGGACTAATACTACTTATGCGGTCTTAGAGCATTTCTAAACATCGTGTGTTGTTGTTTTGCAGGAATTATTACTAATTTCAGTGTACGAGAAGCTGCCAGATGGGTCCAGATTTACACTTCCGTAATCCATTGAGGAATTTCTCTCACAAGAAAAAAAAAAAGCCGAAGCGTTTAATCTCGGCGGATATCGAAAAACTGAAACTCTATTACACTTCTACGGGAGATAAAACTAGAAGCGGAGGGAGCTAGATAAAAATGAGACAAATAACTTGCTGTCGAACATGGAGTAAAGGCGGAGATGCAACAAGAAAATCGTTTAAAATCTAGCTCACAGAAGCGCGGGGCTATGAATCGAGCAAAACAGGGAAATAAAGAAAGAAAAGTGAGGTTCTTTCCCTCTGGATTTGCCAAGCAAGGATAGAAAAATCCCCTCAGTGGTTTACATGCCTGTGTTCAAACAAGTGAAGAAGAACAAAGTGGGTTTTTTTTTGGCCCTTTCGATCTCAATGGGAAATATGAACCAGTGTCTATAGAGAACTGCTAAACCCACGAACTTGTATCCTCAGTGTATACCCTTCTGTAACTGTCTATCCTGTGCGTTTATAGGAATAGTTTTTATAACAGCGAGTTAATCTGACACATTAAAATATGTTTTAATTAATAGAGTCAACTGAAAAATTCATTGCCACGGCCGGGATTTGAACTATGGATCTCTCCAATTTTCCGCCCAGTCGCTCTAAACCCTTGAGCTACCATGGCCAACATGCCGACGTGACATTAAACTCTACAATTGACTCATTATATTTTCCCGGTAAAACACATAGAGTTGTCATATTCGAGATACATATTTGTGGCGAGTTACTATTGTAAGTACTTAAATACCAGGAATTTTATCATTGAACTCTTAATGTTAAATTTATATTGATGAATTAAGCCATTCAGAATTAATCCTTTTAAATACTCTCCTCCGGTATAGGGATGTTTTTAATTAATTAGAGCCAACTGAAAAGTTCAATGCCACGGCTAGGATTTGAACTCGGATGTCCTGGTTTCCGTCCAGTTGCTCTAATCCATTGGGCTACCATGGTTACATTAGAATATGTTTGTTTATTTAGCTGGCCGCGTATTGTGTATTTATGGTGAAATATTTGAAGGAAATGTTTAGGGGAAACAATATCCTCTGTACACCGTTTGTGGAGGAGTGCTCCGAAGGTGTGTACAGAGTAGTTCCTCAATCATTACCTGTAGTAGCTAACTGCCAATCCACCCAACTACCAACCCGCCTATCTACCTGTCCATCTACTTCCACCCTTTACCCCTTTACTAGTTACCTACTTACCCATCTACTTATCCAACTATCTACCTACCCATCCATCCACTTATCAACCTATTAACCTGCTTATCTCCTTACCTACTTCCATCTATCTATCTACCCAGCTATCTAGCTACCGGCCTATCCACCTATCCATCTACGAATTTACCTAACTCCCATTTATCTAAATATGTACCTACCTATCCACCACTTATCAACCTATTAACCTGCTTATCTCTTCACCTACTTCCACCTATTTAGCTACCTGCCTACCCACGTGTCCATCTACAAATTTACCTAACTCCCATTTATATAGCTATGAACCTACCTATCCAACACTTTCCAACCTATTAAACTACTCATTTCCTCACCTACTTCCATCTATCTATCTACCCATCTACCTAGCTACTTGCCTTTTCAACTATCTCTCTATCCATCTACCTAGCTAAAATCTATCTACCTATTTATCTACATATCCACCCACCTATCTACCTAACTCTCCACCTACTTACCTACGTAACAGCCCACACACTTTCCCACCTATCTAAATAAGTACCCATTTATCTACATACTTACCTAACCTTCTATCTACCTGTATACTTATCTAGCTACCCAGCTATCTACCTAATAACTACTTAACAAATTTGTACGTACCTATCTACCCACACAACTACCTAACTACCTACCCGCCTACTTATGTAGCCATCTATCTACCTTACCCATCTACGCAACTACCTAACTGCCCAACTACCTACTCATCTACCTATCTAACCACTCACTTACTTATCTACTTACCCATTTACCTGTTTACCCACCTACCCAACTATCTACCTAAATATATACACCTACCCATTTACCCACCTGTCCATCTAGCTACTACCTATCCACCAACCTACCCAACAACTTATCCATCCACCTATCTACTTACAGAACTACCTAACATCTACCTACCCCCTCTCCCCCATCTATTTACTTATCTGTCCATCTAGCTACCCACCAACCCACCTAATTACATGACTATCTACCTACCCATCCACCCATCTATCCACCCACTTACCTATGTACTCATCTACCAATCTACCCAGCGTGTAGCCTCCAGCTGTTCTCTCAAATGTTCCGTTCCTCCTAGACTCGTTGCAATGCACAACCTCCGTTGCCTGCACTCTGCTTTACTTATTAAGTACATAGTAGATACAGTAAGAAATGCTCTACTTCTCCCTCAGTAATGTATACGGTTCGTTTTGAAAGAAAGTTGAGAAGATCGTGTTTCTTTTAGAAAGCTGAGATCATTATCCGGTTACTATGTACTGCCCTATATCTAAGAAAAACGTCGAGTTCTTTATAATCGCTATTATTTGCTTATTACAATGAAAGCTTGAGAAACATTTACATACGAATAGGATGTAATTTGTAAAATAACCTCTAACTCTGAAAAGAATAAGCCAGGAAAATTCTGAGCTGAGGAACAAAACCATATAACACACAACGACTACGCTGTTATAAAAGTAAGCTTTGTTGAGAAAAAGAAAACTATTATGAAGCTTTCATCTACGTAAAATATGAAGATATTAACAGTGAAGCAAACAAATATATACAAATATAACCATCTGTAACTTAAAACTTCACTTATAAGAAATGATGACACTTTTCTTATAAATTGTCCAGAATCGCGATTTCATGTAAAACTTTTACACATCCTCAGCCAGAAACAACAAAGCTGTCGTCATCGATACGAACGTTAGATGTTAATATGTTCTTGTTAGTACTACCAAAATCTGAAAATAAAACAAATTTAAAAACAGAATTGACTGCCGGTATTTCAAAATTCATCACGCGATGTTTGTTTTTTAAATTAAATATATTTTCCCAAACCACGAAATATATATCCATTATGTAACCGTTTCCTGTTTCCAGTAGTTTGACTTATAGATTAATAAATATACTCCTGAATAAATATGAATTTAATAAAGAATACGAACATATTAGTAATACTCCTTTAATTAATGGATTTAATAAATACTGTGTTAATAAAACATTGAAAAATTCAAATATCAAAAAACTGTTAATGATATTTCTACACCTAGAAAAATAAAAGGCAATTATAATTTTAAAAAATGTACTTACTATCCTTGGGTTAATAAACATTTTCAAAATTTTTTAAAGAGCTTGCAATAACTTTAGTTCCTCAAAATAAATATAGTATTAACATTTTATTGCACATCGCTAAAATAGATACAATTCCTAATAATAAAAAATCTGGTATTTATCAGTTTAATTGTTTCGATTGTGATTAAGTTTATATTGAAAAAACAAAACGTAATCTAGAAACCAGAACGAAAGAACATTTTCGTAACAATAAGTATAAACAGACTGATATATCGGCCATAGCAGGTCAGTTTTGGTCATTTAATCATGAAATAAATCCAGAATTTAAATAATTAAAACAATTACTAAATGGTTCGACAGATTTAATGGTTTGAGAAAAGATATTTATTTAAAAAAAAACTTCGCGTAATGAATTTTTAAATACCGGCAGTCGATTCTGTTTTTAAATTTGTTTTATTTTCGGATTTTAGTAGTACTAACAAGAACATATTAACATCTAGCGTTCGTAATGATGACGTCAGCTTTGTTGTTTCCGGCTGAGGATGTGTAAAAGTTTTACATGAAATCGCGATCCTGGTCAATTTAAAAGAAAAATATCATCATTTCTTATAAGATAAGTGGTTTTAAGTTACAAATTGTTATATTTGTATATAAGCTTTCATATGTTTATAATCCTTCAATTGACGCAAATATCCGTTAACTTCCTCTACTCTTGTAAAACCTACCATCAAACATTTTTATTATTTTATATGCTGCTTATTAAATCGTATTCATGGTGAGATGTTTAAAAACCGGGTCACTGTGGATTAGTTTAAACCTTCTAGATCTTTTGTATAAGGTTAACTTGGGTTGCTCAGTTGGTTTGCTACTGGCATACTCAAGCAAAAATGAGGGCTTCAAATTGGTGGCTTTTAAATGCAATAAAAGAGACAGTTTAAATCATAGAATTACTATGGAAAAATAACTCTGCGCGGTGACATTTCGGTACACCGACGGCACCAATATGGTCCTGGCAGTTCAAAAGTGTTTAGAATAAACACTCTTAGTTTAAAAAAAATAACGTTGGAGGTTTTCCCTTATCCTGAAAGTTGAATGTCTGGTAACTCATAACAGTACTCATTTAAACATTAATTCATTCATCGTTTGATATGACTTAACGTTGGAGGACTTCCTTTATCCTGAAAGATGAATGTGTGGTAACTCTAAGCTCTATGTACTCTGTAGTCATTTGAACAACATTTCATTCATCGTCCGATATGACTTAACGTTGGAGGTTTTCCCTTATCATGAAAGATGAATGCCTGGTAACTATAAGGTCTATGTACCCTGTACTCATTTAAACATTATTTCAATCATGTCCGATATGACTTAACGTTGGAGGCTTTCCCTTATCCTGCAAGATGAATGTTTGGTAAATCTAAGCTCTGTGTACCCTGTACTCATTTGAACAACATTTCATTCATCGTCCAATATGACTTAACGTTGGAGGTTTTCCTTTATCCTGAAAGATGAATGTTCGGTAACTCTAAGCTCTGTGTACCCTGTACTCATTTGAACAACATTTCATTCATCGTCCGATATGACTTAGCCTTGGAGGTTTTCCGTTTTCCTGAAAGATGAATGTCTGGCAACTCTAAGCTCTATGAACCCTGTACTCGTTTGAACATATTTCATTCATCGTCTGATAAGACTTAATGTCGGAGTTTTTCCCTTATCCTGGAAGATGAATGTCTGGAAACTCTAAGCTCTATGTACACTGTACTCGTTTGAACATCATTTCATTTCTGGTCCGATATGACTTAACGTTGGAGCTTTACCCTTATCCCGAAAGATGAATGTCTCTTAACTCTAAGCTCTATGTACCCTGGGCTCATTTAAACATCATTACATTCATCGTCCGATATGTATGTTAACTTTTAAATATATGTTAAGGGATAGGTAAACCACGGACATAGATATCTATCTAACAGGAACGCAATCATTCTTACTGCTTTTGCAAAATGAATTGTGCACGTTATCTCTTACAATTTAGCTGTTATACATAAGCTATTGTGATTGAAGAGGGCATCAGTAGTTACTTCTAGAAATTTTAAGATGCTTATTTCATTTGAATGGCATTTTAATAAAAATGCTACAGTAATTTTTTGATAAAAGAAATTCATGTAAAATAGCCTGTCGTAGGTGAATTTTCTTGAGAGTTTTCGTGTAGAACTAAATTTGGTACTTGACCAACTTTCGGTTTTGAAATTCGTTTCACCTTCATACACAACATATTTTTCCAAAATGCATTTTAACTTTATTCGTGGTGAAATATCAATGTAGAAATGTTAGGTTCAACGCAGTTCTACCTCTGTTTAGTACCTGACTGAGAGACAGAGAGAGAGAGAGAGACAGAGAGAGACAGAGAGAGAGAGAGAGAGAGAGAGAGAGAGAGAGAGAGAGAGAGAGAGAGAGAGAGAGAGAGAGAGAGAGAGAGAGAGAGAGAGAGAGAGAGGAACATGTAAACCAGCATCTCCGCTGTTCTCGTGTACAGAGAGAAATGTCCATTTAACAGCTTTCTCTTCTTGTGAAGACAGGTGCAAACTTTACCTCGTCTGGAATTCAGGGTGAACAAACTCGTCCAAGCAGTGCAATATTTCTTGCCAACTAAGTCATTATCGTGTACGTAATCATCATCATGATGGCCACCAGGTCCATGTGTAATAATCTTGGTACATGCGCCGTCTTCCGGTTGCAAAATTGCCAGTTTTCCTCCAATTATGCCACCATTAATCCACTTGATGTTTCTTATTCAATATTTGGAGACTATAACTCAGTGATAGGTTTCGCCTGTGACCCGCATTCGGAAGATCCTGGTTTGATTCCCGTGGGCTGCCTTCCTAACCCAAGTTTCTTCAGGGGTTTCCGTGTTGCCAGGCAAATGCTGGGTAGGCTAATTATTGGTGCTGTAGATCGATCAAAAATTTTAATCGATTAACCATGTTGCTTTAATCGATTATTCTATCGATTAATCGATGTATCTGTTCGAAAATTAGGTGTAAGGATTGTATACAGTACTTTAATACCCTTTACATTTAAATATTTATGAACTTTTCAGTATTTAGATTCAAAATTTGTGTTCGCATCATGTGCACATGCTTTATATACTATGTACTGAATCACATCCACAATATTTTTGTAAGTAATTATTTAGTAACGTATTATATCAATATCTGCTAAGATTTGTGAGACTGATATGCAAATAATAGTTTACATGAAGACTCAGCTAGTCAGTGTTGTTTCATCCATGATTTTAAACATATAGGTGCATTCACATGTTTTGAATTAAGTGCTGCTCTTCGTTTGGTGACAATATTTCGTGCATCACTAAACACACGTTCACAAGCAACCGATGTAGCTGGTACACAAAGTAATTTCTTCACTATGGATGAAAGAATTGACAAGTGAATAGAATGTGTCTTCCACCACTGAAGAGGATTTGCGAAATCGTCATGCAGTTCACGCAAAGACTTTTAGACTCCTAAGTAACTTTGATTCACTACTGAAGACCAGAAATCCCCTGTTAAGCGAACATATTCCACATACTTTAATGTGTCCAATAGCTTCGATCTTTCAATATCGTGTAACTTGTCAATTCGTCTACTTACATGTTTTGATGGAAGATTATAGAAACTATTCCCAATAGCTTCTCTTAAAACTTATATTAGCCCTTCATCAGAAGCAATATTGATGGGTCGGCTATCCTTTACTATCTATTTTACGAATTTATTTGTTAATTGAGCTTTCCTGTAGGGGAGGGGGTCTGTCCCCTTCAGCTGCCGTGGTGCGGGCGCTACGGACCCCTAGCACTCGTGGTACCTCTGACGTTACTAGAGGAACCACGGGCCGAACATTCCAGCCCCTCCCTGATTGGGAGTTTTTCGGATTGGGTTGGACTCGAGGAGGCAGTGGTTCCCGATACCCGTGGGAGATCGGGTACGTCTCCGGACGGGGTTGAGGGAAGCCATATATTCCCGCGTATTAGCCTGTATAGCTAGTAGAAGGTGTCCTAGGTCATCAGGCGGCCCTACCGAGGTCTAATCGGTAGCCTTCCCCTTTGGGGTTGGCGCGCGTAAGTGGCGTATCCACTTCCATCCCGTCTTGAGTCCATAGGACCAGTTAGGGTGGGAGCTTGTTAGTCTCTAGGTCTTTCCCTATGGAAAGCCCCACGGAGACGCTGGGCGCCCTTTTGGGACAGTTCGGTAACTTCCTGATTAATAGAGGGGAGGTCAGTCTTCACTTTGTGTGGATTGCCCTGGTAGATATCCTCGAGCTTATATACTTATATATATGTGCGTGCGTGCGTGCGTGTGTGTGTGTGTTAATTCAGCTTCCTTGATAGAAGAAATTGGTTTGGCTATGAAATTATTTAGATTGGACTGCGTTGTCTGAGGAACAGTTGGAGCTGATTCATTAGTACTTTGAAATGGATGGATGTGTTTCAAATGATAATTCAAACTACTAGAACTACCACTATAACTAAATGATTTCCCACAAATTTTACAAAATACTTTTTTTTTTCTGTCAGACACTTTACAAGATTCATTTAGCTTACAGCGAAATGTACTCCCAGTTTCCCTCGCAAATTTTCGTATACCATAATTTTAATTACATTTAGTACAAATCGTTTTTCCTTATTTTACCTTTTTTAACATAAAACTTTCACTCACTGTTACTGGCTTACTACAGTTTACAGCAAAGTTACATCACTACCAGCCCTGAGAAGTTCTGCTGTTTCCATAGCTGCGTAAGCGAAGTGTACAGTTCAAGGTTGTGTAGCACAGTTTACGCTAGCAAGCGATAAATAATCAGTTGTATATATATGTTGTCGCACACAAACTGTAAGAAAAGAAACCTCTCTGTCAGCATCTGTATGTAGTTATGTATCTCTTAGAATATTTGACAACAGAAGTGTTATTTAGACTCTCTCGAGGTTCAAAGTGATTTCTTTTAGCTATCAGGAGGTATATTATCTCAAAGTTCAAAGAACTTTACATGTCTACTGAAAGCTTGAAGCGTTGGAAAGGCTGTTTAGGTTGGAAGCAATACATCAAAACAAAGAGGGCCAAATTTGGCTAAAAGTGTTTCGATTAATATTTATTGTAATCGATTAATTTTAATAGTTTCGATTATTCTATTACATTTTTTAATCTTTAATATAAAGTAAAAACTTAGTGGATTAATCGTTTCGGTTAATCAATTAAATCACGCAGCACTATTAATTATATCCTCCGAATTTCCTCTCTCTCCATTTCATCTCCATTATCATTTCACATCATCTCTGATCTGGTGGTCGCTTTCAGGGTTGAAGTGTCGGCGGGAGTCTCGGCGGTGCATGGCCAGATGATATGCCTCTGGTAAACACTTCCTCCTACGGTAGAACTAGCCTACTACGGCTGTACTGGCCTACTGAGGAGTTTTCTACTGTCAAATGCAGGGACCGTGCCATCGGCATTGCCATGGCTCCTTGGGACAGTCGTCCTCTGTCTACTCTCGCGTCATGTTTCTTCCCGGAGATGCATAAGTACAGTTGAGCAAGACTGGAACATGACTCAGTGACAAGCACCTCGAACGCAATCCTCCGGAATAGTGGCCTGGGCCATCGTACTACGATTTTGTGACTATCTAAATAAGAAAGCACTAATATGTTTCCTTCACACGAGTTTCTGAATTCAGTTTTGTAGAAAGTATTCTTAATCGATGTAACTATCTGAAACTTGAGTTCTTTTATTCAGCATTAAAATACACAATGTTATTTCCCAGTCTTTTAGCTACACAACAGTATTTTCAACTTAATCTCCGTTCAATGCTACGGCTTGAAATGAAGGCCTGTATGCCTGCACAGCTCCATTCCATTGGTCGATGTTGGAGCCAACGTCGTACGTGTAGTACGTCCCACGGATTGCGTCCTTCATTACCCAAACAAATGGAAATCCGACGGTGCTAGTTTGGGGCTGTAGGGAGGATATGGATGAATAGTCCACTGAAGTTTTGTGTCGGATGCGAAGACTTGTGTGAGGTCTTGCGTTGTCATGGAGAAGTTCGTTCGGATTTTTGTACCTACAAACACGGTGAAGTCGTTTCTTTAATTTTCGAAGACTAGCACAACACACTTCAGAGTTGATCATCTCGAATGAGTATTCGCACGCTCCAACGTTGCAGGAGCTGTGCACGGCCGCCCAGCACGCAGGAGATCAGACAGTTTTGCTTGATCTTACGGCGATGATGACACACACTTTGCCCAACGACTCACCATGCTTTTGTCCTGTGCCAGATCTCTATGAATATCTGAGATACAAAACATAGGGGTATTCGATTTGAGAAAGTGTTCAAGAAAAGTGAGGCGATTCTCAAGGACCTGACAAGGAATGGTCTGCAGCACGTGTTCAAGGACTGGCAGAGACGCTATAAAAAGTGCATTGAAGTCTTAGGGGACAACTTTGAAAAGCACGTAAACATTTAATTGCAGTGATAAGCATCTGTCAAAGAAAATCAGTTTCCTTGTCGATCAGCCGTCGTACGACTGATTTCGCATTAGATTTAAACTTTTTAAAAATGTTAAGCGAACAACACTTCATACGCAGGGAGTTATGAGGCTAAACAGCCAATGATGACATACGTGCTTTTGTTTACATTGTCATATAAACTAAGGCATGCCGTGATATAGAGTAGAAATATTCAAAGAAGAACCAACATGTAAGCTGTATAAAAGACAACCTGTCATATAATCGTTGAGTGTGAAGCTTTGGGTAGGAAAAGGTTAATAAACCCATAAGATGATTTTCCTAAAATTAATTTCGTTAATAACCTACTGTCTCGCATTAGAGGTAGAGGGCTATTTCAGGTTTCAGTATTAAGGGCATAAAACGTGGCTGCTCCGTTACTATAAGCCCAATCAAGAGCCATTATTGAAAGCTGTCAAATACCAAATTTGACATTTTACCAACTTTGCTTGTCTTTCACAAAGGAAGCTTTTCCAAAACTGCTTGGTTTTTTTTTTTATTTAGTGGATGTCAAAACTTGCTTTTTCCACTAAAATCTAGGTATCAAACTTTTGGGTTGAAAGCAATAAGTTCTCTTATCTACTATGATACGAATAATATATTGACGAGCAAAGAGTTCCACTTGGGGCGACGGTTTGAAGCAAATGGTGTTTAGCTCAGGGTAAAGTAATGAGGTTTCTCTCAGGGTATGCGTGGATATGTATGAGAAGGATAGTTTTAATGACACTGTAATGCCCGTTTCAAACTTCTTTAATGACTGCTTCTTTTTCTCAGAACATCAAACTTGAAGTTGCCGACCAAGTGTGTGTGTGTGTGTGTGTGTGTGTGTGTGTGTGTGTGTGTGTGTGTGTGTTTGTGTGTATGTGTAATTTACGTCCTCCAACGTTAAGTCATATCGGACGGTGAATGAATTTGGTGAAATGGTCCTCAAATGAGTCCAGGGTCCATGGAGCTTAGAGTTACCCGACATTCGTCTGGAAGGATAAGGGAAAACCCCGGAAGAAACCTTATCCAGGTAACTCACTATGACCGAGATTCGAACTCGGGACCTCTTGAACGTAAGGCAGACATGCTACCATCTACGCTACCGAGGTGTGCTTGCCGACCAAGGGTTACCAATATATCACTGTTCAGAGAGACTGAAGTTGGAATGCGTATTACTCGATAAACTTAATTCGTTCTTCACGTACATATGAACCGACAAATATCTTCTCTCATCGCTTCTGGTCTGCCCTCGAACAAGACAGAAGAAGTGGAGCGCCTTAATCGGCTCCCAGCCACGAACTGTCCTCTACAGTTGTGCGTGGGTGTATAGCTTTCACTTTCTGAAAGACCCTTTTTCTACCAAAGATTCCCTTTGTGACTATTTTGGCATGCCATTAAGAAGGGTCCGAAAAATAGCCCATTCAACAAAGTCAAGTGCTACACTTTAAAAATCTGCTGAGGACACTGTTTCTTACATTTCTTTTGTTATAACAACTCAACCAACTGCACCTGTTCGTGTCGAAACAAACATACAAGACTCCTTTGAAATCCATTCATGCAACCTTTAATTTCGGTATCATCTATGTGCATGGTAGAGCACATCAAACTGCTTTCTTTGCTTTTTTCCCAAAACGTACATTTGTAGTTAAGTTTGGATAGCTAAATTTTGAGTGAAAGGCAATTCTTTCCCTATAGGTA
This sequence comes from Mantis religiosa, assembly GCA_030765055.1. Lineage (NCBI taxonomy): Eukaryota > Metazoa > Arthropoda > Insecta > Mantodea > Mantidae > Mantis > Mantis religiosa. Next base: position 199,417,580 of record CM060949.1, on the reverse strand, counting down.
TGACAAAAAAGTAAGAAGTGTTATCACAGAGCTTTCAGTGGTGCTCTGGAAGCTCCCAATGCAGCTTTTATCACCAATAGGTGATTCCTAGTGCCTCACTTTAGTTCATGGTGATAAAATTCCTCCAGAATCGGTCGATAAATAAATTTCACAACTCTGACCAAACGAAAGCACTTTTACGATGGTTTTAAATTCCACATTAAAATGTAGGTTCGTCCTTGCACATGCAGAAGCAGGTCGTAAACAAAAGCGGTACTAAAGCTCTGATCCGGCGATTTTATACCTTGATATGGCAACATTTTAGTGTTCAAGGCGATATGTTAGGACTTAATGACACTTGGCCAGAAAGCGATAGATGTACTGGCAAATTTACGACTCAACTTTTTAATATAAAGCTCCCTACACACACTTCATAACCTCGAGGCTGAATACACAGCGTGGCAGTAACTGCACAAGAGATAATTGCAAAATATTGACCAAAATGCAGTTTGTAAAGAGTGAAACAGATGTATAAAATAGAACAGGAAGTGCAAAAGTAATAGCAACAGAAATAGCATTTTCTAGTCCACAAAATTTCAAATAAAAAGTGCAACACAAAAGTTTTAAAAAATTCCGTTCATCTCGAAATACGTTAATTTCCCTCTAAAACGCGCTGTTGTTTTTTATTGAATTATCAATTCTTAAAATAAAAGTATGAAAAATAAAATGTGGACCTTGGATTTTCTGGGAACCGGATTCAAACCCGGACCTCCCTAATGCGAGCCACAGACGAAAATATCACTGAGTCATAGTCTCAAAATATTGAATTTGAATAAGAAACATCAAGTGGATTGATGGAGCCATAATTGGAAAAAAATATCAAAGAACAAAGTCGTTTCAGACATTTTTGATAAAATCTAAGGCTATATTCATAGTGAGACTTGGTCCGGACCAACTTGCTACTTACGGTGGATTAACGGTGGACCATCGATTTTCTTATTCATAAACCGAGATTAGCGATAGTCTAGGGACCAAACATGTTGATCCGCCTTCAAGAATTAAATTAAAGGTGGACTGTCTTTGTTACATGGAGACAATGTGCTGATGAATGTAGCTGTAACGCGTAGAATTTATGAAATAAGACGGCGAAGGAAAACTTTTCTAGCAAATTATCGACATTATTGCAAAGTACGATGACCTAAACATCAAAAGCAGATAGAGGTTTAGTAAAGCGAACGCCAGAGAGCTGATAGAAATGATTCGTCCTAACCTGTACCTACGTCAGGGACGATAACCGAGGCCTGAGTATCTCAAATGACACTCAACTCCTAACAGTTTATCTATTGAAACTCTTTGAACAGATAAATAGCTACTGCATGACCGTAGCGCATTTTATTTACACCTAAAAAGCGATGAAATTAATTAGTTACTGTAATTAAAATGAAATTCCATATTAACCTAACATATATGAAATGCGAGAAATGCACATTAAACATGCATAACAAAATAAAGACTACTTATTTTGTGAAAATTCGCATTTACATGTGCCTTCTGTCTATTACATTTCTCCTTTAAACGAAGAATGCTTCGTTCTTTTCCTCTTAAAACTGCAGAAATCTTTGTATTTCCCTCCAGGCCTCCTCCTTTCTCGTACTTACTTCTGAACTACAGAAAACTAACACTTTTTGCTCTTCCTCAGACTAAATAACTGCACGCTTCTTCATTAATTCCAAGTTCACAGAACAGCAAACTTCTTATTGAATATTATCAACCATCAAAATGATTAAGAAACAGCTGTGAAACTACCACAGAGATATATAAACTTGTAGGTACACTGTGGTTTCTTTAGGACTCTATGGAATTCGCGCATGCGCAGAAGAAACTTTCTACGTCGTGTAACATTTGCTCCGTGATGGTCCACGGCTTTACTTGTTCCAGGGTTTTTTATCATCTATGAATACCAAAAAGTTAGACCGCCTTTGGTCCGGGGCAAGTTAGTCGGAAGATAGTCTAGACCAAAGTGAAAAATGTGCCCTAAAAAAAATTAAACCACTTCTCGAACAGTGAAAACACTTATGCTCCAATTACTTTTGAAATTAGGACATGTTTTTTAAGACTCCGCGTCCCCATTGTCAGCCGATGTTCAACTGGTTCTTCAGGTGACCGCCTTCCTCTCCTGGCGCTGTTCAATGAGTTGAATGACGTCATCTAATATTGGAATTTCAAAGTTCATGCCTCTCTTTTTGTTCTTCAAAATGTGTATACTTTCCCAAACTGTTAATTCCTAATACCGTTTTGCTGGTACCAAAAGTTTTATGTCTTTGGAAATATTATGATTATTTGACCAGAAATGATGGGCTATGGCTGATTTATCTTTGTTTGTATTTAATACATCGCATGTGTTCTTTCATCCTTGTTTCTAGGTTTATTTTTGTTTTTCCGATACAAACTTCGTGGCAATCCTCACATCTTACGCTATAAATTCCGGGTAGTTTGTTGATGGTTGGACTTGTGTTTTTAAGCGGGTGATTTAGTATGTTTCTCATGTTATATTTGTTATGTGGTACTAGTTGTATCGGAAATTGACGGAAAATGTTTTTAAATTTATTAAATTCCTTAGGGTGATACGTGATTTTGCAATATGCTTTCTTTGGATCGTCAGCTTTTAAAGTGCTAACGACTTTGATGGTTTTCCGTCTTTTATGCTTGTTTATCAATTTTTAATAAATTTTGGATCAAAACCATTCACAATTGCAACATATTTAATCTGATATACTTCTTTGTTATATTCTTCTGTTGCCAATGGATTGTTCACTAATCTATGGATTAAACTATGAAATACTGGCTTTGGTGTTCTAAATGCTTTAAAACTGCTCCATGCAAGGGTGTGGTCGTGGTTAGGGGAGAATTTCTCTCAAAATCCTGTAATGCTTGCAATATGCCTAAATTAAAATATCAATTTTGGTACTTAACTGAATTTTCGTAGTTCAGTTATGCTGTTCACACACCATTTTTTAAAAATCCTTGATTTTCGATTTAGTTGATCTGAGAAATGAGATTTCTCTATCGAGTTTTGGGTGGAATGCAATACAAGATTAACTATAGATGTGCAAGCAAAATTTACAGCATAACAAGTTGATAAAATATCAAACGGATTCAGTGACATTGGGAACTAACCTATATATGGAAAATGTTTTGAAAATTTTGAATCACCGTCTAAAACCGCACCAAGGATTTTAAAAAATTACAGTAAACTTAAAATCTTAGGTGGTCTGATAAATAATGCCAGCATTTTATTTTGCTGCGTTGGAAAATTTGTTGGGTTTCTATGGCTTGACGATCCTATTAGAATGCCATGGCTAGTGTTGCGTACATTGTGAGCAGTCTTCTGTTGTTAATAAACAATCACAAAATGTAGATAACAAAGTTTGTACTTATAGTACTTCTAAAACAGTACTAGAAACAAGTTTATAAAGCCGCTGTCGCAGCTCCAAGAATATGTGAGGTGGAAGCATGAAAACACTAAACATTTACCACGTTCTGGAAGACCTTTTTTTATAGGTATGGAGAATTGTCGATAGAGGCCAAATGCGCAAAAAGTACTCGAAGTCTTTCAGAATATCTTGGTGCATGAAAAGAAACCATACATCGCCACATTAAGACTCTTGGAAAATTATGCAGAAGCTGTAGATCATGAACTGACACCTCAACAGGCTGAAGGTAGAGTGGATATGTCTTCAGCGTATCCGTAACACCATGGATGATAGATTTGTCACGTCAATTGTCACTTGCGATGAAAAATGGATGTATTATCGAAACCCTGATGCCTCGAGACAGTGACTTGATCCCCGCTAACCTACCAAAGTCATCGTTAAAAAATCAGTTCGATGCTAAAGTAATGTTATGTGTCGGGTGGAATTTTGAAGGTATGAGTTTGTTCCAAACGGATGGGCGATTGGTGTGGATCTTTATTCTCAACTGCTGGAACGACTTCATGACATTTTGAGACAGAGATACCCAGTATTAGTTAACGGAAATAGAGTTCTATTCCAACAGGACAATGCAAAACCCCATACTGCACAAACAACCATGGAAAATATTAAGGAATTGAGGGGAAACGAACTTCTACCACACCCAGCATACGGCCCTGATCTCGCACCATTAAATTATTATCGCGAGGCGCTTGTTATTTGGCGAGAGAGAGACAGAGTAGCGGGGAGTGAAAGAGACAAATAGTGCCCAAGCCACGCCCGCACTCGCACTAGCGCTGAACACTGGCCGAGAGGGAAAGACACGGAGATAGTCTGGATAATTCTCCACTTGTCTCGCTAGGCCATGAAACATCGTGTGCTTTCGGCAACTTTCGAAATTAAATGGTTCGGTAATAAATAAGAGAGTTGGATCTCTAAACCTACACCACCTTCATCCTACAAATTAAAGTCTGTTTAGTTAAGGCGTGTGCAGTTCGGAGTCAAAGGAACCCGACCCTACCGCCCACTGTTGACCGTCATAAATCTATCTCCACACTTCAGAAATGGAACACTGTCGTTGACGACCAATAGCAACCCTGATTTTCTGGAAGTGGCAGTCGCATGTCTACTCCACGTGGAGTCTCAGTTGCCAAAGTTCCAACTTCCAGTTGATCTGTTACATTACGTGCAGAAATTCGTTGTGTGTCACGATGTGGAGACCGTAGGAGAGAAATGAAGTGGTAAATGCAAATGAAGTAGTAGATAACTTTCAGTCAAGTGAAAATAATCAACGTGAAGACAATAGTGTGAATAACTGGGCCGAGTTATATTACTGGAAAAGCCTCAATAAACAAAGTTCCAACGGGAACTGTTTCTACGCAAATTCAAGCGCTTGCTTTGAACACATATAAATATGTGCTGACAAATAATCTTGGTAAGGGGTCATGCAATGAACCTGATGATAAATTCTGGGTACTCACAGAAATGCAGTAAGAAATATTGTGACGAAAGGAATACCAAAGACGCCGATCAAGTGTGAAAACAAAAGGAAACGTTTCTCTAAAGTTTCGATAATTCCACATGCGATTTTATTCGCAGAGAAATTTATAGATTCTATGCAAAAGGGAGAGCGCCCACCTTAGACGTATTGGTTGCACATTTGCAAGAAATTTGTGATTTTCCTTATGGGCACTTCACTTTGCGCGGCCTCCTAAAGGAGCTGGGTTTCAAATACCGCACTTTGAATAATATAAGGGTTATTATGGAATCCAGTAGAATTGTAGAATGGCTATATATCAAAACTAAGGAACTTTCGCAGAAATGGACATAAGATAATATATTTAGACGAAACCTCGTACGATACCCAAGATATATCGAGAAAAGTGGCAACCTTGCAGAAAGGTCTGGGAGAAGGAGGGTCTATGTTGTGGAACGATTATAAGGGTCCGTCAATGGCAGCGGCCGACGTGCACACCAGTTAACTAAACAGACTTTATCTATATTGTCGCGCAACGCGCACAAAGTTTCGGCGCAGAGAGATAACGGACGGATAGTGTATCACGGAGATAAACAGCTTACCTAAGCAGATAAACATAGCACGGAGATAAAAGGCATGCCAGTACAGATAAAGTGAGGTAAATGGAACATTCTGGTGACATCTTGATTGATACAGAACAGTCAATTTCTGGTTTGTTACAGAACATTCCAGAAATGTTTAGTGATATCAGTAGTGGTATATATAAGAGGCGACATGCCAGCGGAGTAGTCTTAAAAAGTTGTAAAGCGAGTGGTAATGAGAGTTTTAATTGAAACTGATGTTTTGGAAGTGAACTCTTTGTTGTGTTCAACGACCTTAGAAGATTGTATTTGTGCGTTACTTAATTGTTCAGGTGTGCCAAGTGTATTTCTACGGAAATAAAGACCTTTTTGAATTTCTGCAACTTGTGGACTTTTAATTCTACGAACCCATAAGGTCACAGTATTGATGGTATAAATCAAATGTTTATCTTAGACAGGAAATATGGACGCCAAGTGACGAGATCTTTACATAAAGATGATAAGCTTGGTATTAATAAAAGAAATATTAAAATTTGTTGTATTTCCTACGAAATTCACAGTATTCTACCACGTGGTCTTCTGCGAGAGAGTATATTTAATCCTCAGGCGTAACTTCAGTGAATTTAAATTGCCAGTTTTACTAAGTCAAACAAGAGACAATCGGTGGGCCATTTATGTTGAAAAATTCTAAATGCCCTAGTTCTTCATGCAAATACTTTTTGTTTAGGTCTGATAGGAATATAATGAGGCGGTTCCAAACATATATTTAGGACGATGTCGAATGTTACCGAAGCACTTATGTTGATGAGGGAGAGCGTTTTTCCGTAATTGACGCCCAAAAAGCATCAGGTGGTGCAACCGAAAAGCGTTAGGTATTTAATGCAATAGACGCTGCGAGTGTTAACATTACAAAAAGAGATTGGAAATGCGAATTATAACCCGGGGCATGGCTGGAAAATTACCATGGTCACTCATGGTGACGATAATCATGATGGCCAATCACTGAAGGGAGGACGCGATATTTTTAATTATGCCCCGGCCAGCATCGAGGTGCAATCTGCGACGAGCCTATTTGCATCTGTTGGCGCAGTTCATTATGCAGTAAGAACCGTTCTCTCTAAATATATGGATACCTCTATCACGTGCCATTTGTGAAAGTTTGTAAATGTATTTGAATTGCCGATAAACACTCCACAAAGTATTGCAACAAAATATACAAATTTCCACTGAAACAGAGCTGCACCTAAACGCTATATCAGAAATAATAAACGCTGAAAATTTGGAGATTTTGTTTGAACCAAGCCTTTTCTTTTTAATTTTCCTCCTCCAACGTTAAATCATAACGCACTATGAATGAAATGATGTTCAATGAGTCCATGAGCCATAGAGCTTAGAGTTACCAGACATTCATCTTTCAGGATAAGAGAACACCTCCAAAGCTGTCATCGAACGATGAATGAAATTATGTTCAAATGTGCCCAGGGATCATAGAGATTAGAGTTACCAGACATTCATCTGTCAGGATAAGAGAACACCTGCAAAGTTGTTATATTGTACGATGAAAGAAATATGTTCAAATGAGTCCAGGGTACATAGAGATTAGTGTTACCAGACATTCATCTTTAAGGATAAGAGAAAACCTCCAACGTTAAGTCATATTGGACGATGAATGAAATTATGTTCAAATGAGCCCAGGGATCATAGAGCTTAGAGTTACCAGACATTCATCTTTCAGGATCAGGGAAAACCTCCAATGTTAAGTCTTATTGTACGATGAAAGAAATGATGTTCAAATGAGCCCAGAGACCATAGAGCTCACAGTTACAATACTTGCGTATTTCAGGATAAGGATAAACCGCGGAAAAAACCTTTATATAAATAAGTAATCCTGACTAAGATTTGAAATTCAGAAAACGCGAGGTGGACCCGCTACTACCACACTACAGAAGCAAGTATGGTACTGTTAAATACTTGAATCTGTGTATAATTAATGATTATATTTTTAGAACTATATGTCGAAGGGAACTTGGCATTTTGACCTCCAGAAAACCCGTTAGTTCTGTGCTGCTCAAAGTTTACACGATCATCATTTTTCACTGCGATGCAACACCCAAACTACCACCGACATTTAGAACCCTGAAGCATGTAAGAAAACTTCTCCTAATGACGAAAAGACCATGGTAAAACCTTTTAATGGTGGTGGCGTGTCTGCCTCACATTCAAGAGGTCCTGGGTTCGAATCTCGGTATGAGCGATTTATCCGAATAAGATGTTCAGTGGTTTTACCACATTCTGAAATATGAATGTCTGCTAACTCTAAGCTCTATCTACCTGTACTCATTTGAGTATCGTTTTATTCATCATCTGCTATGACAGCATTGGAGGTTTTCTTTTCTTTACCGGCTGAGCTATTTTTTTTTTCATCTTACATTGCAGTAAGCTTGCGTAGTTCTGAAAAGTGATACTTTTACCCTTTACCAAGTAATCGATAAAACCAATTCCCTGTGCATCCCAGGAAACACCCGCCATAAAATTCTTAGCTGACAAAATTGACTTTGCCTTTTTTAGAGTTAGTCACTTGGTGCACTCCACTGTTTTGATTGATTTACTTTCTGGAGTGTAGTGATATATGAAAGTTTCATCTGTGGTAAAAATCCCACTCAAAACTTCGGTGGTTTTTGTGGTACAGCTTCAAATTGTTAACAGAAACTGTTTTTCTTTGCAACTTTTGATCAGGTGTCAACAAACATGGCACCCATCTTGCACAGACCTTGTTTTTTTTTTTGTTTGTTTGTTTTTTTTAATTTTACGTTCTCCAAAGTTAAGGCATATCGGACGATAAATAGAATGGGTGAAATGATCCTCAAATGAGCCGAGGGTCCATACAGCTTAGAGTTACCCGACATTCGTTTTTCAGGATAAGAGAAAACCTCGCCATAAACCTTATCCAGGTGACTCACCCTGACCGAGTTTCGAACTCGGGACCTCTTGAACGTGAGGAAGATTCGCTACCACCACGCTACCGAGGCGGGCACAGACCTTGTGAAAAACCAAAAGATCACTTTAAATATTACCTGCACAATCCTTTGTTATGCTAACAGCCTCTGCTATCTCAAACAACTGTAATCTGCGGTCTTCCAGGATTAAAAGATGAATCTTTCTAATGATCTCTGTAGTTGTGACTTCCACAGGACGTCCAGAAACAGACTCATCACTAGTGTTCGTACGTCCCATTTTAAACTCTGCAACCCACCTTTCAGTCATTGTATATGAAGGGACAGAGTCTTTCAGTTGGTACGGGGTTTATGTCGAATCGTATTGATGGATGACGAATTATGCCCCTCGTTGAGGTGACCATTTGGAACAGGGTTGAAGTGGTTTGGGTAGATTCCCAACGTCAATGGGTGATGGAGTAATTATATCCCTCGATGTGGCGACATTTTGGTGGATGGAATAGATGGTTCTTGAAGTCCCAGCTTACCTCGGCGTGACTTCAGTCGGTTGAGCAAAATATCTTCTTTACAGGGGTGGTACGGCGGAAGGAAATTTTACGTAAAATGAGTAATCATTTTTCTCTGTATTAAATAATGTAGAAAGTTTTATTTCCTTACTTCAATCAACACCAGTTCGAACAAAATGTATGATACAACATTTATAACACTATTCTTACACAAGATTCACTTGATGTGACGCGTTTATATCTGGATGCGTGCAAGAATCAAAAGTTTTATACGGTTGTTCACTACCGTGTATAATAATTAAATTGTGTGTCTTCTAGCGATGATATTTAATGTAAAGATTATCTAGTTATACTCGATGATTGTTATGAGAATAGACTTATATTCTTCCGCACACAACGGCGTTTAAGAAGAGAATTTTACATCCGTTCACGGTGACTGTTAGGAGAAGAATCACCAGTTCATCTTCTTCTACACATTAGCATTTCGCTAATAGTTCGACCCCCCTAGAGGAATATTGAATATCCTCCATGGCAACGTAAAATCTTTTATATCTGATTGGTCCACGTTTTACGATATACGCGTCACACCAATCCCAAATAAGTTTGTTATTCAACACTTTTGTGACGTCATTTCCACTTACATAGCTTCTCTGTGCATGACTCACTCTACTTAACCTCACATAATACAATATTTGAAACTCTTTGGGGACAACATAAAATAACTGTTTCACAATGTACTGTCCACTTCCTCCTTGATTTCTTTAGGCGTTAAGCCTTTCAAATGGAAGTATTTAATCACTATTTGTTTTTCTAAATTCTCTGTTTTCGTGAAACCTCTACACTTGTCATGTTTGAAATGCTGTCACTCAAAAACTAAACAAGCTACTGACCTGTAACTATGGATACAAGCTAGTCTAGAGTTAAACTATATGATGGTATCCTTCAAATTGTCCCAATGGTGCCCTCTCTTTGTGAGGTCCGGGACCTGTCAGCGACCCTCGTATATCACAGGGCCATGAGCAACGGAGAATGGAAGGGGCCATTCTATCAACTGAGACATCCTCGAACTGAGGCACGTAGGGCATACCCGAAAGGAAGGATGAAGTGAGAGGGGAGGTAGCCCGACCCAAAAGTCACGACAGTACATAGAGCAGTGTTCCTACCTGTTAGCAGGGTGAAACTTTCCAGGTAGTCCATTACAACTGGCATCCTTCCTACCGTGGTGCGAAACAGTCCGTCAGACCCTCTCGAAGACCGGAGACGACATACCAGGGTCGGAAAATTCCCGGCAGCCTTGCGCGACCACTGCACCAGCTCGGTGATAGTCCTATCAGAGGACGAAGGCGCCTACCATGAGTATATCATCATGCCATGCAGCGCCGAGACTACCGCCGACACTTCTACTCTGAAAAGAGATGATAAATGATGTAAAACGATAGTAGATATGTAATGGAGGGACCGGAAATTCGGGGGATGTAATTAACCTACCCAGCATTCGTGTAGCGGCATGGGAAAATCTTTTAAAAGCCCTTGTTTAGGTAGGCCGGCCAGGGGAATCGAATCCGGACCTTACAAATGCGAGCCACAGACTAAACCACCTAGGCCATCCCGCTCAATAGCATTTAGTAGATACGGGAATACATATATACAAATATAACAATTTGTAACTTAAAACTTCACTTATAAGAAATTATCATGACTTTCTTTTAAATTATTTATAATACTTTCCAGACAATTAATAAGAAAAGAATTAGCATTTCTTATAAGATAACTGAAGTTTTAAGTTACATATTCTTATATTTATATATTTGTTTGCTTCACTGTTAATACCTTCATATTTTACATATTTATTAGTTGTTGTTTTCAAATGAAGCAATGAAGCTATTAGCTCTCTTGCTCTCCAATATTTCTGTGTAGTGGGTCCGGCAGGTAGGGCTTCACAGGTTAAAAGATGTTCTTCTGTCATTTCCTCTTCTTTGTTGCATAGAGGACAATTTGGACTTGTATAAATTCCTATTCTGTGTAAGTGTTTGGCCAAATAATCATGTTCCGTAAGTAATCTAAAATTTGTTACTGTAGCTTTACGTGGGATTTCTGGAATAATTTCTGGATTTTTAATCTTTGGCTTTGTTAGATATTGATAGGTTTTGTTTGTTTTTATATTTTTTAACTGATTCATTTCCAGCAATTCCACAATGTGCAGGTATCGACTGTAATATAATTCTTTTCTTTAGTTTTTGAAGTTGTTGGATCATTTTGTGATATTCTTAAATTTGGATTGACCTCATTTTATATTAACTTATTTCATATAATGCTGCTTCAGAATCAGAAAGTATGACAGCATTTTTTGCCCGCCTCGGTAGCGTAGTGGTAACGAGTCTGCCTCACGTTCAAAAGGTCCCGAGTTCGAATCTCGGCCAGGGTGAGTTACCTGGATAAGGTTTTTTCCGGGGTTTTCCCTTATCCTGAAAGACGAATGTCGGGTAACTCTAAGCCCTATGGACCCTGGGCTCATTTGAGTATCATTTCACCCATTCCATTCATCGTCCGATATGACTTAACGTTGGAGGACGTAAAATTACAAAAAAAAAAAAAAAAAAAAAAAAAAAAAAAAAAAATGACAGCATTTTTTAATTTATCTATCCTGTATAGAAGGTGTTGGAGTGAAATATGAATAGCTATTACCTCTGCATCAAAATTTGTGTATTATCCTGCTGGTTGTTGATTAATTAGAGCCAACTGAAAAATTCAATGCCATGGCCGGGATTTGAACCACGGATCTACTGGTTTCCGTCCAGTTGCTCTACCCTTGAGCTGCCATGGTCAACGTGCCTTCCTGACATTAAATTCTCCAATTGACTCATCATATTTTCCCGGTAGACCACTTTAGGGTTCTCAAATTTGAGACAACCACTTGTGGCGACTTACTATTGTAAGTACTTAATTACCAGGATTTTTATCGTAGATTATTTTTTAATGTAAATTTATATTGAGGAATTGATCCTTAAAGAATTAATCCTTTTAAATACATTACTCCGGTATATGGGTGATTTTTGTAAGTCGCCACAAGTGGTTGTCTCAAATTTGAGAACCCTAAAGTGGTCTACCGGGAAAATATGATGAGTCAATTGGAGAATTTAATGTGAGGAAGGCACGTTGACCATGGTAGCTCAAGGGTAGAGCAACTGGACGGAAACCAGTAGATCCGTGTTTCAAATCCCGGCCATGGCATTGAATTTTTCAGTTGGCTCTAATTAATCAAAAATCACCCATATACCGGAGTAATGTATTTAAAAGGATTAATTCTTTAAGGATTAATTCCTCAATATAAATTTACATTAAAAAATTCTGCTGGTTGATAGAACGAGAACAATGCACACTTAATTCCTGCTCCTGAGTTGTTGTCCAAGTTAGATCCATCTGTCTAGGTAACGTATTTATTAGAGGAATAAGCCTTTGAAATAATATTTTGTGTTAGTGAAGAGAAAGTCATCGACACGATTTTTGGGGACATAAATACCAGTTTTAAATTGTTTGAAGATATTAACGAAGTAGGCCTTGATCTTAGCTACTAGGACAAGTAAAAGAAACAGTGTTGCTACTTACATCGCCGCTAGCGCTCTGGCGGCCAGACTCACAGCACAAAAACAGTGAACTGTCACGTCACGGCCCTTCCCTTTAAAATAAACGTCAACTGGCTTAACAAAGTTGTTCTTATTCTTTTAGGACAGGCGTTCTGTATAACTCCTTAATGAGATGTCGGAGAGCATTTGTTGCAGGTCTGCCAACCCATTCCGCTAATGTATCGTTATGAAAATGTAATTTTATACGGCACATATAAAGTGAATTTAAATCAGGCAATCCTCGTGAAACGGCCGATTTAGCTCCTAAATCGCATTAATCAATCCGCCGGCATTTATAATACTTGAGGCCACCTGCAGCAATAATTTATTAACGCGGTTCCGTGTTTATAAACAAAAAACACACCTACATGGATGAGTTTCTTTTGTTCCGGCTGTAATAACGTGGGCGTCATGGGGAAATTCGTTCGATTACGTGTATATGCCTCCAGGCCGTGTGCTCCTTTTTATGAGGCCAATTATTAGGAAATAGTTCTTGGTATTTCCTGCGCTGACAGAAGGAGAACCTTTGTAATGACTTCTGAACGTACTGAATTCTGAGTACCGATACCTTAACATAGTGAATGTTTTGTTCAAGGAGTTCACATGAATAGTTAAAAGGCTACAATGACTTATAACCAGGCAGCCAATTGGACAGCCATAAAGCAAGTATAAGTCCCAAATCAAATATCTGCACAATAAGGTTAAAAATATAAAAAATAAAATAAAAAAGAATGTAACAGAATTAAAACAAACTAAAACTTATAATCTGCGAGCTTAGGTCCAGGCGTCTAGAGCCTAAACCTGGACTTATTGTGCTCTTTATTACGAGAGCTGTTCAATAAAGAATGATCACAATTTCTTTTGACAACGTACCTTTACTCAGTCTCATAATTTTGATGGTCCTTCTCAAAATAGTCTCCCCTGAATGCGATGCACTTGTCCCAGCGTTTCTGCCAGTCTAAAGGACATGCTGGGAAACATTTTTGAGAGATCCTTCAAAATCGCTTCCGCAGCCTTCACCACTGCTTCTGATAATGGATAACTCCCAGGAAGGCGTTTCTTCAAGTTAGGGAATAAAAAAGAGTCACATGGGGCTAAATAAGGACAACAGGGAGGGTGAGGGATGCACTTCACGTTGACTTTAGTAAGATATTCAGCAACAACATTGGAAATATGTGGCCGCGCATTATTGTGGTGCAGCATCCAGCCTGCTCTACGGAAATGTGGTCTTTTGTGCCTGATATGGATTTGCAATGTTTAAGCATTGTTTTAAAAAAGCCTGCCTCTGTAGCGTAATCGTAGAGCAACTGCCTCATGTTCCAGGGCTACGGAACTTCCAAAGCTCCATTAGGATGAGTTATCTGGTAAGGCTTTTTTTTTTTCGAGATCTTCCCTTATCCTGAAAGATGAATATCTGGTAACTCTAAGCTCTATATAGCATGGACTCATTTGAACATAATTTCGTTCATCGTTCCATATGACTTATCGTTGGAGCTTTCCCCTTATCCTGAAAGATGAATGTCTGGTAACTCTAAGCTCTAAGTACCCTGTACTCATTTGAACATCATTTCATTTATCGTCCGATATGACTTAACCTTGGAGGTTTTCCGTTATCCTGAAAGATGAATTTCTGCTAACTCTAGGTTCTATGTTTCCTATACTCATTTGAGTATCAATGCGTTCATCGACCAATATGACTCAGCGTTGGAAGATGTACACATTTAAAAAGGAAGAGGTTAAAATATTTCAGGTTCTTCCTTTGGAATTATTGGGCATGATATGTGTCACGTACAAAATATTTTACCTCAATAATGTAAAGAGACCTTTTTGTCCTCAATGGATTCTACATAAACCAATTGCAATTCATTGAGTTCCAGAGAATAACTGGGGAAATTCCAAGTGACACTTTAAATTTGCCTTGGATTACCGTTAGTGCATTTACTGTTGTGGCCCTGAAAATAAAAGTGGACTCAGTGGATTTTTTAATGGAACAAGTTCTGGTAAGAATAGTTTTCTTTTTGGTCCAAAAGCGTGCCTTATTTCTATTATAGCACTGAAAGATGGTCATACTGAATTTATGAATTGTATGCAAATGTCCTTGCAGCCCGCCTCAGTAGCGTGGTGGTAGCATGTCTGCCTCACGTTCAAGAAGTCCCGAGTTTGAATCTCGGTCAGGGTGAGTTACCGGGATAAGGTTTTTTCCGGGGTTTTCCCTTATCCTTCAAGACGAATGTCGGGTAACTCTAAGCTCTATGATCCCTGGACTCATTTGAGCATCATTTGATCCAATTCATTCACCGTCCGGTATCACTTAACGTTGGAGGACGTAAATTACAAAAAAAAAAAAAAAAAAAAAAAAAAATGTCCTTGCTGGGAAGTTTTGGAAAGGTTGGCGAAAAATTCTCAAAGGCAAAAGAATTTTACATCGTGACCACATATCGCCGCATACAACAAAACTAACAGTCGAGTATTTGGATGTGGTAAAAGTCAGCATTCAGCCATATACAGCCTTGACCTAGTACCTTCTAAATTCTTTTCCTTTCCAAATATTAAGGGCAGCTGGAACAGCCTATCTCACCAATGTTAAAATGAGAGTTTTCTGGTGCGCTTAGCTCAAGATCCACTGAGTCATCAATTTGAAACGTTGACTTGTTATTTTAAAAAATTTTACCAATTCATTAAAGATAATAGATATTGTTTTAAAGTTTTAAAAAGGATATGTAATTTTTTAAATAAATATCTTGAATTTGCTTCTAAAAATATTCAAGATTTATTTATTTTTTAAACATTCAAATATAAATATCTTTCTACAAATACCTTTAAAACAATTTAAGCATTGCTTTAATTCCAGAGAAAATGTAGACTTGTAACTGGAGTAGTTTTATAGATGAACACACCCAAAGTTAAAAAAAAATTAAAACAGAGAAAAACAGCATTACAGTTGCTATGTTGGAACTACACCTCAGATCTATATCCTGCATCTTTTTCGTCATCAGCATCCTTGCTCTTTCGTTTTTCACCCCTTCTCTTCTTTAGAGGCTCTATGGTCACTTGCTCTATGGTATGATTAATTATTTTGTTAAATTTAGCTGGCGGGGGGGGGGGGGTGGCTGGTAAATTGAGAACAGCAGCCATTGTCTCACTTTCCTCAATTCCAATGCTTCTCAAGCCATAAACAAACCTTACATTTACCTCTGCAGCACTTTCAATAGTTCTGGAAGTTTCAAATGTATATTCTTTATTACACTTTTGGCAACTGAGTGATAATGTAGCTAATAATCCATTTTGTTTCTTGGTGTCCTCTGATATAACAATTTTCATTTTCACAAAATTTACACCTTTCAAAGCTTCTAAGAGCTAAAGCTAACAGTTCCATATCTACTAACTGAAAACTTGTTGATCTAATATCATTTTCTTTTGTTAAATTGCCATCACTGCCATTACACAACGAAGAAACTAATTTTTTCCTTGAAGAACCAATTTTCACTTCAAAATCATTGCCAATGTTTGAGGTTAGGTTTGACGAAGCCAATATATTGTCATGTGTTACTACACTTTTTACATTTTAGGGGTTGTAGCTCCTTTATTCTGTATTCGGGATTACTTAAACTGGTTCCCATGCCAATTTCTTACACCATAATTATTGATTCTTCCCATCTTGAAAGCAACACTTGTAATTTAAAATATACTAAACAAATCATTGAAGAATTAATATCAGATGCACAGATTAATATTAACAGAAAAAACAAGGACTTACTTTCCTAATAAAGGTGTACTCTGGAATACAGCTTCAATAAGGCTAAAGCCAAGGAGAGAACACAGTTACAAATGGCTAATAGGGGGCGTGGCACACTGTGTAGCCTTTTCAAAATAAGTATATTAAGGACATTTAAAACTAAATAAATATCGTTATTCGCTTATACAAACATCACAAGTTTGACAACAAAAGTGGGACAGTTTTAGGGATGGAGGGGAGGTACTAATAAAAAAAAACTGTTATTGATGAAAGGAGAAAAGAATGTAAGAAATTTAGGCGAATATTTGGGGAAAGTTAGAGAGAAATGGTTAAGATTGATGAAGAATAACTAACAATTAAGGGCTGGAAAACTAGAACGAGGGATACAAGGGAGACAATACACGAAAAACCAGGAGTTATGTGTATTGGGACCGAGACTAGAGGCAAGTAGGTAGAAAGGGTATGTTAAATGTGAATAAGTAATTTTGTTATTGTGTGAAAGAAATGTTACAAATGTCAATGTAACAATGAAATTGTATGTAGAAGAAAGATGAATGTTTTCTTTTGCAGATGAGAAGCAAATGGGGAGAGTCTTGGGCGCAAAAAGTAAGGGAACTGATGGAACAGATAGGTATGGGACATATTTGGAGAAACGAGGAGTATTTTTATAGGGGCTTTTGGAAAGAGGTAGAATTAAGGCTGGAAGATTTAGAGAGCCAAGATATATTTACCAGTGTAAGGGAGAAAATATCATTGAGGACATATAGGGAACTAAAGAGAGTGTGGGGGAGGGAGAAGTACATAGATGTGTGTAATAAGTCAGGGCGTGAAGGATTTGTCTGGGCAAGGCCAGGAGTTAGAAATTTGAAAGGTATTAGATATGATAAGGATTCAGGGAAATGTCCAATGTGTGGAGAAGAGGATACAAACTGTCATAGTATACTTTATTGCAAACAAACAAAGATATGGAGAGAACAAATTTGGCAAAAAAGTGGGACAGTTTTAGGGATGGGGGAGGTATTAATAGTAAAGAAAATATTATTGGTAAAAGGAGGAAAGAATGTAAGAAATATAGGCGAATATCTGGGGAAAGTTAGAGAGAAATTGTTAAGATCGATGAAGAATAACTAACAATTAAACTGAAAAACTTGAACGAGGGATACAAGGGAGAGGAGGGTCATCAACACACGGAAAACCAGGGGTTATGTGTATTGGGACCGAGACTTCGAGGCAAGCAGGTAGAAAGGGTATGTTAAATGTGAATAAGTCATTTTGTTATTGTGTGAAAGAAATGTTACAAATGTCAATG
The DNA here is from genome assembly GCA_030765055.1 of Mantis religiosa. Classification (NCBI taxonomy): domain Eukaryota; kingdom Metazoa; phylum Arthropoda; class Insecta; order Mantodea; family Mantidae; genus Mantis; species Mantis religiosa. The sequence continues at coordinate 199,399,945 of CM060949.1, read as the reverse complement.
TATCAATGAAATTGTATGTAGAAGCAAGATGAGAAGTATATATACTTATATATAACCTATTTTGTGAAATTCCACCCTAGAATGCCGTTCTGCCATTAGAGATAAAATAAATGAAATCACTTTTTTGTCATGAGATGAATCACTGGAACCTTATAAAAACCTGATTTATAAATTGTCTCAGGAAGAATGACATCATTACTTTAAGATCTGGTTTCATCGGATGCAAAAACTGTATTTATATTAAAGGTAGATAACTTGAAAGACAATAAATCTTTTAATTTTGTTTGCTTTTCTAAATGATTTCAACAACGTCCTTGTCTGTGTGTAGCGGAATATTTTTCTAGAGCAAGAACTAGACAGATCATAACGGGATCTCTGAACGATTAATGGAGGAAATACTTTCTGCTCAACTTCAAATAAATGTGTTGACAATGTACTGAACATCCGGTTTATTGTGAAAGCAACCACTCAAGAATGCCTACGGCCGTCAACAATGAATTATTTAGTAATGCGCTGACTCACTGAGCCACCAGCATAAAAACAAACGATAATCGTCTAAAGAGAAGCCTTGAAACGTTACTCGTCGTAAATGCCTACCATAAAGTTCGATGATGCGGTAAAACACCTATGAAAGTAACTTTTTATATTGCATTCATTGTTTGGTAGACTAGAAGTCATACGGTGCGCCTGTTTGGTATGTAGACGTATACAAGTTCACTGTCCGCGCTGCAAGTAAGTTCATCGTCTTCATATCACATTGGCGTGATTGTCTAACAAACCTATAGGTTGCCCAGGACAAAAGACAAGCTGGAGAATTGTGCAACGTTAGCTGTCTCCTCGGGTTGTATGCTCGTCTTCCCAGTATGACAAGGATGGAAGGCTCGTTTAAAATACACAAGTGTTGTCACATAACTCACCTATACATAATACCTATCGCTGCATTAACTACAACAAACATTAGATCTGGCAGCATGGATGACTCCTATGTACTCTCATACACTAATTTCCTAGTAAACAGATCCGTTACCGGAGCAGATTACAGCTGAAGCTCCTCTGCACTTCATATCCCTCTAGCCTTCCTGTCGTGGGCATACAGTAACTTGGCATTACCGTAGTGTTAGGGTTTCTAACCCTTCGTTAGTCGCGCATGTATCTGTGAGATACATGGCCTAAGTTCGTTTCCTTATTAAAGCAATAAATAGAAGCTTGCCGAGCCAGGACATATTCCATCATACCTTTGTTATTGTTTCCTGTAAGTTTCAACCATTTCTCTCTAATGCTAAGTTTGCAAACGAGGTAAACGTCATCACATGTGTGCTGATGTATCTGTCAGATACATCGCGCCAACTTGTGTTACGCACTGTCGCCGCTATCGGACCCAACCACGTCATTGCTACAGAATGCTGATATAAGTGGTTGCGTTGTATATATGCAGGGTCAATGAAATTGCCAATTTTAATATTGTGAATAGTAGGTTTGAAAATGAGTCATTCCTGAGAATTTAGAGGAGGTACATCACCTTATTTTCGACGATGGTGGCCTGCCGATTGAGGAATTTTTGTAGAAACTATGAAGACAACTGAAACACGATCTGTAGACACCGATACAGATCGTGATGTTGATGAAAAGGAAAGTGAAGTGCTAGAAAATGATGAAAATTACTATTTTGGTGAGTAAAAAAGATACAAGCCATAGCGATGAAGATATTGATGATGATGGCAATAATAATGAAAGGGTAGAGCCAGACTGAAAAATTCAATGCCATTGCCCGAATTTGATCCACGGATCTTCTGGTCTCCGTCCAGCCGCTCTAACCATTGAGCTACTATGGCCAACGTGCCGACATGCCATTAAATTCTCCAACTGACTCGTGTTTCTCCCGGCTTACTAAGCTGTAAGTAATTTAAGGCCCGGGCTTTATAGTTCTGACCACTATTAGGACACTGTAAGAACCAAAATAGTAACTGATGATATTATCTAAGAGCAAGTTACGGGTTTTAAATATTTGGAAACATATGTCAGTTATAAATATGAAAATGATTTTAAAAATAAATTACCAATGTTTCAGCAAATATGCGGCATAATAAACAGAAGCCTAAAAACTAAAACCAGAAAAGAAACACGGATGAAATTTTATAAAGTAATGGCTGTGCCTGCTTTTCTTTTTGGTTCTGAAACATGGACATTAACAAAAGCAGACCAAAACAAGATACAGGCTGCCGAAATGAGATTTTTAAGAGCAGTAAAGGGATGTACTCTTTTAGATAAAATTCCAAATGAAAAAATAAGAGAAGATTTAGAAATAAGTTCTTTAGAAGAAAAAATAATAAATTATAGAAATGAATGGAGAGAGCATATTGAGAGAATGCCGAGAGATAGGATCCCTAGAAGAGTTATAAACTATAAACCTAGGGGAAAGAGACATCCGGGAAGACCACGAAAACGATGGTCAGACATGTTTTAAGCCGGAACAGATAGCATTGCCTAGCCCTTGGAGTGAAGAAGAAGAAGAAGAAGAAGAAGAGAGAAGAAGAAGAAGAAGAAGAAGAAGAAGAAGAAGAAGAAGAAGAAGAAGAAGAAGAAGAAGAAGAAGAAGAAGAAGAAGAAGAAGAAGAAGAAGAAGAAGAAGAAGAAGAAGAAGATGAAGAAGAAGAAGAAGAAGAAGAAGAAGAAGAAGAAGAAGAAGAAGAAGAAGAAGAAGAAGAAGAAGAAGAAGAAGAAGAAGAAGAAGAAGAAGAAGAAGAAGAAGAAGAAGAAGAAGAAGAAGAAGAAGAAGAAGAAGAAGAAGAAGAAGAAGAAGAAGAAGAAGAAGAAGAAGAAGAAGAAGAAGAAGAAGAAGAAGAAGAAGAAGAAGAAGAAGAAGAAGAAGAAGAAGAAGAAGAAGAAGAAGAAGAAGAAGAAGAAGAAGAAGAAGAAGAAGAAGAAGAAGAAGAAGAAGAAGAAGAAGAAGAAGAAGAAGAAGAAGAAGAAGAAGAAGAAGAAGAAGAAGAAGAAGAAGAAGAAGAAGAAGAAGAAGAAGAAGAAGAAGAAGACCACTATTAGGTGAATTTTTCAATATGAATCTATCCTTACATAGTGCGTCCTAGACACGGTTAGTGTAAAAGAACAATTAATTTCCATTAGTTGTGGGGAATGCCAGAAATATGAAAACTAAATTTGACTGCTGGAAACGTTTCCTCAGCGATAATAAATACTCTACATCTAATTGTGCTCCAATATCCGTGACCCTGGACACATTTGAGCATCATTTCGCCCATTTCATTCACCATCCGATATGACTTAACGTTGGAGGACGTAAAATTACACACACACACACACACACACACACACACACACACACACACACACATATATATATATATATTGTGCAACACACCAACAGACGCATAGATGATTTCAAAATTAAATATGAACGTGAGAGTGATTGTAGGGACACAGACATAAAATAAATAAAAGCCTTTATTGCGTTTTTATATCTTGCGGGTGTGTTCCGCGGAGGACGGCAAAATATTCAGGATTTCATTACCTTGGTGTCAATATTTTCAGGTTGACTATGTCCGAGAAACTCTTCCGATTTATAATAAGGTGCACCCGTTTTAAAACTATTGGAAATAGATACTAAAACACAATTAACGTTATATGTATCCAGCAGATACGAGGCATGTTTTTTAAGTCAGAACCGTTTTGCGATTCCTCCGCCGCAGCGCTACGGTCGGCGTTCCGCGCATGCGCGCTGTTTACCTACATCTGTTGTCTACGCACTGACGCCATTAGTCTGATTCTTCATTGTATGTGTTAGTTACTGAGTGTTTAAGATGCCTCCGACAATCGTGAGTCCCACCGATTGTGAAGTACGGGCTGTTATACCATTTCTTAGTGCTAAAGGCGTAAAACCGATCCATATTCATCGTGAGATCTGTGCAGTTTACGGACAAAAGATTATGAGTGATGGAATGGTAAGGAAATGGATGAGATCATTTAAAGATGGCCGCACAAATGTGCATCATGAAGAACGGAGTGGGCGTCCTTCGGGTGTTACTGAAGATTTGGTGCAGAAAGCGGACGAAAAGGTGAGAGAAAACAGACGCTGTACAATTTCATCATTGTGCGACTATTTTCCTCAATATTCTCGTAGTGTTTTGTATCGCATTGTGACCGAGAATTTGAAGTACCGGAAATTGTGTTCACGCTGAGTTCCGAAAATGTTGACGGATTTGCACAAAACCCAACGTTTAGGCAGTGCATTGACTTTCCTTGAGCGGTACCACAATGAAGGTGAAAATTTTCTAGACCAAATTGTTACTGGTGACGAAACATGGGTGGCCTACGTCACACCAGAATCGAAACAAAAGTCCATGGAATGGCAACATTCATCATCACCCACAAAAGTGAAGTTTAAGCAAACAATTTCTGCCTGGAAAATCATGTGCACAGTATATTGGAACAGAAAAGGAGTATTGCTAGTGAAGATTCTGCCTCGCAATGAGACAATCAATGCAGCGTGTTATTGTGAGACATTGAACAATCTGCGCCGTGCAATCCAGAACAAAAGACGTGGCAAGTTGAGTAAGGGTATCGTTTTGTAGCATGACAATGCCCGTCCACATGTGGCTAATTGGACCAAAGATCTCATCAAATTTTTCAATGGGAAACTCTAGATCATCTTCCATACAGCCCTGATCTGACGCCTAGCGACTACCATGTGTTCCTGCCCTTGAAGAAACATCTGGGCGGTCAGCGTCTTCAAGACGATAACGAAGTCAAGACAGTTGTGATACAGTGGTTAACTCGTCAGGCGGCAGAATTTTATGAGGAGGGTATTCAAAAACTGGTGCCACGTTATGACAAGTGCCTCAATATTCACGGAAATTATGTAGAAAAGTAGACTAAGGTACAGGCTTTCATGTAAAAATAAAATTATTGCAATATCTATGCACGTCTTTTTTAAATTCCAAAACGGTTCTGACTTAAAAAAGTATGCCTCGTACATCGCGGCTAACGGCGTCACGAAAGTTGACGCGCACAGCGGGGGTTTAAGCACTGAACAGAAGAATTTTCTACCTTTAAGACAGTCGAGGACTACTAAAAGGCCAATTTTAACTATCAATTCTCAAAAAGAAATGTAAAATGTAGGTTTGTTTCATCTAACAAGTCCAGCTCTACAAAATTGTACAACTATTTATCTCAATTTACAGAAGTAGGTACAAGGGTTGCTTGCACAAAAGAGAAAGTCATATGATAGCAATGCATCAGATTTTTTCTTTGAGAACAGAGATAGAATAAGAATACATAGAGTGAGGCTGGATGGCTGTCTGTTGAAGGCGGTGATCATTAAGGGCCCTTTGTGTTATCTTGCAACGCCTCAAGTGTAGAATTAAAAAAACAAATTATTTGACATTCATTACGACAGAATTGTAACATGTGGTCTGTGATTGCAGGATGACAAACCTGCCCAGAAGGAATTGTTTGTTGGCAACAATAGCCTTTGTCTAACGACTTCATCATGGCGCTTGTGCTTTCAGAAAGATATGCACAGCGCAGTCAAATTCTCTTCTGAGTTATTTTATATTCTGTCGAGGTGTCATGTATAGACTGTTCCAGAAAACTGTGCCTTTGTAGAAGCGTGTATAAAGACTGAGGCAATGTTATTCCATTTGGGGGTTCGATTATCTGACCGACCTTCACGATTGTTGTTTTTTTTTTTTTCGATTTTCCCTGTTCTCTAGGCGAATCCTAGAGAATGTTGTTCAGAAGTTTTACCTAACTTCTCATTTCAGTTAAGCTTTCATTCTAGTTATCTATTTCAGTAGGAGTTTTTACAGAGAATTTCCTCTCTCTAATCCTAATCCATCGGATCGGGGAAGATCTTAACGTCCCGGATCTCTCAGCGAATATACAATAAGCGTGGAGAGAGAGAGAGAGAAAGAGAGAGAGAGAGAGAGGTGTAGGTTGTACAGCAGTTAGTTTATTACCTGTTTCTTATTTGACCCAGACAAGGCTAATTTTTACCAATATTAAAATTTTAATGTATCGAAAACTAAACATTTTCAGGAATTGAAATTCGGTACGATTACTGTATAAGGATGTGTGCATTTAGCTACTGTATAATATTTAAATTGCGTTTACATAGGTCCACGCAAAAAAGGCATAAATCACAGCGTGTGTCCTGAAAAAAATATTGCACCCTATATTTCAGGTGCACTTTACTTGTAGGAATTTAAAGCTACATGCACCAAGTTTTATTCTAAATAACTTAAGATACAGTTTTATAATATCAGCTAAATAAAAATCACGTATAGTTTATACTATGCACCATACCATGCCATGTGGTGCTGACTGGCTGTATTTAGCCAGAAGGTTTTTGCTGCGTGCCCACCCGTTAGGGTTTTACCGCAGGTAAGGTAGATTTCGGGATATTGTAGCGTGAAATGTGGGTTTTTAGAATGGTGTTATATATGAGGTTACAAGATGTACCTAGGGGTTGAAGGACAGGATGCAACACCTTGCACCCTGCTGTTTTTATTTGTTTTTACTTTGGAGAATAATTTTGATGCCAAGCAGCTTGGAAGGACTATGTGGAGCTCAGCTTTAGCTGCTGTTCGGATTTGCCCCTAGGTTATCTCGGATGCCCGCAAGCCATGCGGGGTAACCGGTGCTGTCTAGAGCGACGTCTAGTGGGGTCATAATCTCCCAAGGATCTGACAAGGGCGCTTCTGTTGTTGGGTAAACTTGCGTATAATTTTTATGCCCGGCACCTAATTTCATCCTCCACGTATGGAAGACTCGAGGCCTCGTGAAGCAACCTGGTAGGAAAATAACGTCCCACAGAATATATAGACCTAAGTCCTTATTCTGTGCACGTTGGAGCCATGCTAGCACGCTGTCTGCGGCCATGCCCCAGATCTCACAGGCATACAGCATAACCGGGATTACCAGCGCTCGGAAGAGGTATAACTTCATGCCAACTGGCATCGAGGTTGACCCCAGCATTGGATACAGGGAAGCAATTGCTCCCTGTACCTTCGCCGCTTGGTCCCTGATGTGTTGGTGAAAAGTTAGACCCTTGTCCAAGTTAACACCTAGGTACTGGACAGAGTTAGTCCACTCTATCCTTCGACCTCGGTAGCTGAAGTTGGGGCAGTCTGCGGGGGTGTGGCGCTTTGTAAAAAATATGAAATATTAATTAGTTTCGAGTAAAAAACATATAATATTTTCAAGGAAGGAGTATTTGTTTTCATCCATTTTATAAATCACATGAATATAAATGTTAGCCGAGTGTGTTCAAAGAACACTGACAAATAACCACTACAAATTTTGTGTCAATATCTTTTATAGGTTTTGAGAAACACGCACCTAAAGTATGAAAAATCAAGGTTTTGGGAAATCAGGATCAAAGATTAAGCAGCATTCTCAGGAAGTGGGCGTATCATTAGGCCACCATGTTTAAATTGACGAATTAAAGGGCTTTAATACCAGCTGAACAACCTATGTTTTATATATATCATTTTAAAGCTGAAGAATTATATAATTTTTAACATTAAAAACAAAAAAAAAATGGATTTTTTAAACCTATCGACCTCCCAGTGCACTTAATATACAATAAATACAAAATCTTACATATTCCTCATTTTGGAGTTGCATATTCCCATGCACCATTATAATTAACCCAGGTTGTGTATATAATGGAGCATTTTAAAACTTGGGATCTATATTCTTGTTTTCCTTTATACCTTCTGCTGTTTTTCCTAGTTCTCATTAGTCTTCCCTGTTTTCCAAAGCCATTTTTGTCTTACCTTGCCTATAAATTCGCCCAGTTTTATTGTGTTTTCTTCTGTTCTTAGATTCAAGAATCTTTTGCCTCTTATTTCATTTGGTATGTTTTCCCATTTATGCAAAAGAAATTCGTCTCTCCAATAATTTGTTTTTTTGACAATCAAAGATTTAATGCCAAGTACTACATTCTTTTTCACACATTTGACATCTTCCCTTAATATATCCATTCCTTATACCATTAAGTATATTACTCCTCTTCTAAACCATGCCATCACTTCTCTTCATACTTTATCAGAGATGTCAATATATTTTTCTCTGCTCCAATCATTTTTCAGTGCTTTATATAATTTCAGAAATCATTTGTTATTAAGATTAGCCCGTAATTATTGTTTTTCATTATCTTCAATTCTTATTTTTCTTCTTTCCAAAATCAGTACTTTCCTCATCTAAATTCCATATTCTGAGCCAATATTTCAGAATTCTTTCCATCACCTTGATTTTGTAACCTAATCGTCCTAGTTCCCTTACAGCCGCCTCGATCGGTGAAGATCTGGTAAGCCTAAAACAAGTCTATAACATTTATCGCTTTCCATCCTTCATCTGGCCCTCATATTTCTATTCCATATAGCATTCTGCTTTCTACAATTGAACCAAACACCCTTTCTAAACCGTTTACTTGCATATTTGGTATTTTATTAATACATGATCTAGTAACATCTTCCAGTGCTTTCCTTTTCTGGTCACTCCACTCACCATTACTAGATAATCTTACTCCTAGATAATCAATATTCTTAATAACCTCAAATGCTGAAACTTCTCACCACCACTTTGCTTCTCATTTTAGTTTGACACCTTTATTTTACCATCATGATCTTAGATTTCATTTTATTTATCTTCAACCCCCATTCTTAACAAAACTTGCCTATTGCTTCCAAGGATTGTTTTAAGCCTATACTTGTTATGGAACCTGTTACTAAATCATCTGCAAAGAGCAGACCTGGTATCTCTCTGTCATTTAAAATTGTAAAATGTGTAACATTTTTACTTACTACTTCTAGAATACCATTAATAAATAAACTAAATAGCATTGGACTTAATTTGCAACCTTGTCTAAGTCCTACATTGTTTGGTATTTTCTCTATCATTCCCCGATCATATTTTATACTTAATTCATTTTCTTTGTAAATATTTTGGATTACCCTTATAAAGTTCTCCCTTACTGCTTTTTTCATCAATTTAATCCAAAGTGCTTCCCTAGAAATTGTATCGAAGGCTTTTTCTAAGTCTAGGAACAGTAGATAGAATCTCCAAGTAGCCACTGAGGAAAATCAACCTGAAAAATATATAGGAAGTTGCCCTCTGCACTGTCATTCTACAAATTACCCCATTTTTTTAGTTTTAACTACTAATCATGTACCACAATGTCATTCTTTAATGAAGGTTCACACCAAACAACATTACATAATTAAAACATAGCAATGGATCCTAATTTCTGACTTTCTAATTCCTAAGTCCCAGGGCTGTTCCAGCTCTGTTTGTTCACTACAAATTTTGCAACATTATTTCGAAATGAGCTAGATATTTAACTTAGTAACTCAGAAATGGATGACAGTACAATATTAACTCACTTTCAAGAAAATCCTCCAACTATCTTTAGGTGAAAAAGTTTTTAAATTAACTTTCCGACGAGCTGTAGGCCTGAAGTTTTAAGTATAGCTAAGAACTGGATGACGATGCAATATTAACTCCCTTTCAAGAAAATGCACTTCTCCCTCATTGCGCTACAAATGCAAAATGTTCTAAAAACTTTTCCAAAAACCGCTGTAACGATTTTGATTTTTATTTAAAATATGCTCATGTTAAACGAAAGGTAATTTTCTGGGAATAGATGCTGGCGTCTTTCATTCAAATGTATCTCAAAGTTTGATGAAAAAAAAAGAAGAGACCCAAAAGATCTTTATTCTGTTTTTTCATTACATCTGCTTTTCAAAACGCACTGAAGCATATAAAATTATTTTATTTTCTGACTTCATATAGATTTATAACCCCATTCAGCTTGTTATGATTCTGAATTCTTAATAGTTATTAATAGTTTGTAAGATTTAAAATGAAAAATGTGGGATGCATGCAACAAATAACTGAGCAATGTAGGAAATGGCAGAAAACGTACACGTTCCATATCATTTGTAGTGTAATAGTTGTCTATTGAATGCAGCTTACATTTGTCGTTTTAAAACTCAAAAGAAGTTCTGTGTTTATTGAAAGTTCCAAACATAATTTTCAGGATAAATTATTTAATACGTTTTTATTCGCTTTGAAGTCCTGCTATGTTAAAAATTAAGTTTTTCTTTTTTGTTTAAATTTCTCTCCGCAATGCTGAACAAGTGAAAGTCGTGTCTTCAGAGTCAAGATTGCTTTGAGTAATTCCTCGGAACTTCCAACAATTTTGTGACTTTGTGGGTTCGTGAAATTAAAAGTGCAGGTTACAAACACCAAAAATTGCTCTTTATTTCCGTAGAAACACACTTTTGTCAACCTGAAAGTAGCATAATTACGTCACATACACAATACAACATGAAAGGTCATCGACCACAAACAAAGATCACACAACAGTTCACGCGAACGAGTTAAATTAGCAGCTCCTTTTATAGCTTACTCACTATTCCGGAATGTTCTCAGTCAGGACGGCGTTAGAAGTAGGACGAACTCTCCAGAAATCCGTCTCCTTTCCCCCAACGTTTCGGTAAGCTTTTATCTCCGCACTGTCCTGTCCGTCCCTTTGAACTCATCCCTTCGCGTCGCCTCGCCGCAACAATTCGTTCGCGACACTATGCTTCCCAAGAGGAGAATAGCTTCTGTTATTTATAACGTGTCTTAGGATATGCAAGGGAAGAGTGCTTCCGATAGGTATAAAATTTGTCACCTTAAGAACTGATATTATTATCACAAAACCTCATTTAGGACTTCTTACTCATTCTGTTGCGTACTTAACGCGAGGAGAAAGTATCACGTGTTGCATCTGGCACAAATACCTTACGGGACTTCAGTAGAGGTACGTATTGAACTTCACTAACCCAAATAGAGTATTTTTAGAAAATGTAGCATGAAATGAAATGGAATTCGTAGTGTTTAACGCCCGCTTTTACTACATACGGTACCGCAGGCTATGACACTGATGATATATGAGATGAAGATGGAGCACCGGTGGAATGAGATGGTGGCGGAAACCGGAGGTCCCGGAGAAAACCCGCTCCAGCGCCGTGTTGTCCACCACAAATCTCACTTTGCGGTCACCTGGGATCGAACCCAGGCCGCCTTGGAATGTACCGTGAGTGTATATGTGTGTTAAATTAGTTTTCAGCTATATACAACTCTAAACAGTAAATAAAAATATGTTTATTGAATATAAACACGAATAAAAAATAAAAAGAATTGCAAACAACTATGGAAAAAAGCCACATATAAATATTATTATTCAATATACATATAAAAACAAACATAAACTATTAAATATAAACAATGGCAAAAGCCAGAGATAGACTTTGACAAAAGAAGCAAATAGCAAAAACAATAAAAAGTAAACTAAACTCTAAATGCTAAAAATAACTCTGGCTGTATAGCAAAGAACCTTTTCGACCGCTCTGTTATCCTCCGGCATTCGACTGAAATTTCGTATGTTTAAGATATTTTAGTGACAAATAGAATATTTATTTGAATTTTCTGGGAATGTGCCCAGAAGTCCGCTTTATTCTGAATAACTTTTGTAAAACTGGTAAATTGTAAGAGATAGACGAAATACTACCACACAAAAATGTAGAGCTTGTTAAAAATATACAATTTATTTTGTGAGGACCTGACCATGGATGTTAATGGATAAAGAACCACATGGCTTTGCACGGGGAATAGTTCAGACGGGACTCATGCTTTGCGGAGAGGTTGGAATCTTCTATTGGTACATTTCTATAAAAGGTTGGGTAACATTAATTAAAACTACATATAACTTAATAAGAATAGTAAATAATTAAAGTGATGGTCCACCGGACCACATACCTGGTACAGGTGGGGTATTATGCCCAGCATGGCCAAAGGCCGGCACACAAAGACTGAGACGAAGCTGTGTACTGTATGCCCACGACAAGAAAGCTAGAGGGGTATGAAGGGGAGAGGAGCTTGAACTGTTTATCTGCTCCGGTAACGGATCTGTTTACTAGAAAATGAGTGTATGAAGGTACATATGAGTCACCCATGCTGCCGGATCTATAATCTTTGTTGTAAAATTGCAGAATTGCATTATGTATGTGTGAGTTATGTGAACCTTCCATTCATGTCATACTCGGAAGGTGAGCGTCAACACTGTTGGCATAGCAAAGAGATTACGCTATACATCCCTCTAGCTTGCCTTCCTGTCTTGGGTCTACAGTACGTGCATCATCAGAGGTAGGAGTGGTCACGTGACATGACGTCACACGCACTACCATAATTAAGAAGATTACTTACAACACACTATTTGAATTAAACAAAACAGTCACTTCTGACAATATCAAATACTTCTTTTGTTGAAGTAAATATTTCCAAGTATGAATTGAATTAAATTTATTTATACAATTTGATATTTAGAATATTTTATCTATAATACATGCATATTTCTTGGTTTAGTTATATAAATTTTGGTGCCGGTTTCCTTGTTAACCCTGCTAGCTCAGCCTGCTTGGCTCCCAGGTCTTTTATCCTTCCTGAAGAGCACAGTCACCCTTCTATCATCTTCTCCAGGTTGCTATCTATTTCCCCTTATCCCAGTATATTTTCTTTTCCACTCTACTTATCTCATCCATTTCTCTTTAGATTTCCAAACAGGTCACCCCAATTTCTATTTGTACTTTCATGTTTTCCTGTAACCATTTTTAAGACTATCAACTCCCTCTGCATACTTTCCCATGTCTTCTCCCATACTTCCTCTACCCAAACTTCTAGTTCTTTGCAATCTGTGTTAGAATATGAACGTACTTTTTGTTTCTCCACATAATTCATAGTTTTGTACCCTGCTACTTCTAGTCCCCTTAAGAACATTGATCCTGTGCTAATCCATGCCATTTCTTCATTTTCCTGCCTGTACCAGTCTCTTCCGCATTCTCTCTTTATTAACCTAACATTTTGATCATTTTCTGATTCTAACTCTCCCCATATTTTTGGTCTTACTATATCCTCTAATCTGGTTCTGTCTAGTTACCAAAAACCTGCTACATTCCTATTTTCTAGTCTCCATAAATCGCCCATTCCTATTTCTTCCATAGTTTCTTTCCGCCCCTGACCTCCAACTTTTTCTATTTCCCCTTTCTTTTGTTGAATCATACATAGCTTTAGAATTTCAACATCTTTTATCAAACCATTTCTAAGTAAAAAATTACCACGTTAAGGGAGTCTGTGGTGAAGACTTCAAAATATTGTCCTGAGAGGCTGAACCTAAATACAAGGAGCGTACTATGTTTCAATTTATCTCCGTTGCAGCGCTGCGATCGCAGTTCCGCACATGCGTGGTAGACGCTCTGCATCAAGGAGAAGAAACGTGCGTCATTGTGAGATCGCTGTCAGCCACGTACGCTTTGTTGTGCTTGTTTACAATGTCGGTGTTGATTGAAAATCCCGCCGCTTGTGAAATCAGATCTGTGATTCGTTTTCTGAATGCTAGGAAAGTGAAACTAATTGAAATTTATCCCCAAATTTGCGATGTCCAAAGGTGTTGTGTTTCTTCACGACAACGCACGATTACACACTGCAAATGCTACGAAAAATATTCTACAGGGAATTGGCTGGGACGCGTTTGACCACACCCCGTACAGCCTTGACCTCGCTCCTAGCGACTTTCATCTGTTTTTGCATCTCAAATCTTTCCTTGGCGGTCAACACTTCAACAATGACGAAGAGCTGAACGAAAATGTTTCCAATTGGTTGAAGACACAGGCGGCAAACTTCTATGAAGAAGGTATACAGAAACTTGTGCCTCGCTTTCACAAATGCCTGCAAAATTTCGGCAGTTATGTGAAAAAGTAGTTTAAGAGTATTAGAATTTTGTGAAATAAATAATTTTTCTGTATAAATACACAATTTAATTTTATTAGCAAACAGAGCTTACCTTCTGGACGTACCTCGTAACAGATTCGGTATTTAAACGTCATTTTGTTTTTTAAGTTCCTTTATTCACACTCGTACACACACAATCAATCAATCATTCAATCTATAAGATGTGTATACTCACAGAGATTATAAACATATCAACCCAACAATCCTTATCGCATTAATAAAGCACATCTCAGGCTTGACTGTGTAATCTGAACCACGCTAAAACAAGTGAATGCAGGAGCAGGTATGGGAGGAACAAAACAGAAGAGCGTGCGAAAACAGTTTTATCTGTGTGGAATCTTCCTAGTACACACTTAACAACACTAATAAAAGGCGCTATGCTTGTGGTGTGGTTTTCTTGGTCTTTTTGCTGCCATGGAATTTCTTACAAAACACAAGAAGGTGGCTATTATAATTATAAACGTGATTAGTTCACATCGTGCAGCGTTTACCCGAGTTTTGAGCAGGTGTTATGCACGACAGTCACGATTCTCGAATCATCTTAACAAATTTAATAGCAAGATCAGTTATACTTAAGTAATCTCTCCGATAACTGGTCATTATAACAGTCTTGTGGTGAATGTAATAAGATAATGTACCTACACGTATGCGAGGACGGATTGGTTAAAACCACAATACAAACCTCACTATCCAAGATGATTTTCCTTTCATCGATCCTGGTTTGCTTCTCAATAAATTACTTTATTGGAAATTATTTGTCCGTTTACATTGTGTGTAAGGCAAGCTTTGCATTTGAGCCACATATCTTCCGGTCTCCGTCCGGTGTCTTAAAGCACTAAGCTACCATGGCAATATGCCAGCTTGACATTAAATTCTTAAAAGTACTAAAGAGAAAAGACGAGTAGGTTGGAGAATTTAATGTCATGCCAGCTTACTCCCATGATGGAGTAAGAAAACGGAGAATCGAGATCCGACGTTCAAGTCCGGCTATAACATTCAATCTTTCACTGTGACCCTAACTTACTAATTTATTTTCTCCAATATATATATATATAACATGAAAAATCGTATCACTCTATGAGAGCCCACCTCTGTAGTGCGTCTGCCTTTAACTCAGGAGATCTCGAGTACAATTCTCGGTCAGGATGACTTGTTTAAATAAGTTTTTCTTTTCGATAATTTCCCTTATCATAAAAGATAAGGAATGTCTTGTAACTCTAAGCTCTATGGACCTTGTACTCATTTCAACATCATTTCATTCATCGTCCGATATAACTTAACGTTGGAGGTTTTCCCTTATCCTGAAACACGAATGTCTGGTAAATCTAAGCTCTATGTACCCTGTACTCATTTGGACATCAATTCATTTATCGTCCTCAGTAGTATAGTATTGAGAGAATCAGCACAGTGTAGATAAGATGTTGAACTCTCCTCTGTGTTAATATATGAGTGATGTAGAATGCTCATTGATTTAGAACTCTCCTATATGAAAATCGAGTTGTAAAAGAAGGGGAGTGTTGGCGTAGTGCCGTTCTCCCCTGTGCAGTGAGATGTTTTTGAGGGTTGGGATGATGATGATGATGATGATGATGATGATGATGATGATGATGATTGTGTGTGTGTGTGTGTGTGTGTGTGTGTGTGATGTGTAATGTGTGATGGGTGGGATGGGTAACGGGGGGGTTCCGGGGATGTTTGAATTAAATGTGAATGCTTTTCGATGTGTGTGTGTGCTTGAACTCTCATGTATGAATATCGAAGTCTAGGGTTCGATATTGTGATGGGGCGGGGTGGGTAACGGGGGTTCCGGGGATGTTTGAATTAAATGTATTGATAGTAATTCTTCGATGACTGTGCTTGAACTCTCATGTATGAATATCGAGTCTAGGGTTTGATATCTATTACGTTCAGTGCTTCGATGTCTGTGCTTGAACTCTCATGTATGAATATCGAGTGTAGGGTTTGATATCTATTACGTTTAGTGTATGATATATGATGTAGTATCGTTATTCTTTAGATAAAAGAATATCGAGAGAATGATTAGGTATGTTTACTGGGAGAGATTTATGAAAATAAATGTAATAAGACATTCTGGTAAGGGGTGTTCCCTATGCAGAATCTCTCCTTGAGCTATTGTATCCAAGAGCGATGTAAAGGTTAAGAAAAGGTTAAATTCCATTCCCACATCGAGGTACGAGAAAATATAAATCTATTCCACATTGAAGTATAAGGGTGATGACGTGTTGTCATTCCTCAAGATTTGTGCATATGTGAGTAAATCCGAATTAACAGGTCTCACCCTGTCCCGCCAGCTCGGGAACGAACGTGTCCTCACTTCACACAAACCCTCCGTCCGTTAAGTACAATCGACGATAGGATGGGGAGGGGGGAGACAGGTATGATCACGTTTCATCACCCATCTGCTCACTCGGGAACGAATGCATTCTCACTTCACATCGCAACGTCAAGATGAGTGGAACAACAACACCTATCATTGAAAGTGATACCAGATTCTGGGAGAATCTACGCAATTTCGAAGATTTGCAAAAGCATTGGGTTGAGCACCACGATGAAACGTGTGATGGAAAGATGCATCAAGTGATTTGCAAGAATCCTTCCCATCATGATTCGATCACATCTTATGCTCAATGCGGAAAGAATTGTAAAGTGTACCTCGGGTAAGTAGAATTATAATTGTGTGTTAACGTGAAAGTGTTGTTATGTGTTAGATAACTAATGATAAATATGTTTATTTCAGTAAAGCCCAAAGTGAAGATGTGGCATGCCAGTCCGAACAGGATCAAGGTGAAGATGTGTGCGGTCCGTACAATGATCGCCCGTTTAAGGATATCGGTACATCGAAACCCGAGGAGGAAGTCATAGAAAAGTGAGTATAAAATAATAAGAGTTTTACGTTAACAAGTGTATTAAATATTCACGATGTTGAGACAGTTCGTGTATGTCCGCAGATCCAGTAAGAAAGGAGACAAGAAAAAGAAGAAGACGAACTGCAAACCGAGAATCGTCAAAGCCAAGAAGACGTTCGATCAAGACAGTTTCATCATAATGATGTTCGAACCCTTCACACCCTTCGCAGAAGAAGTAGAGGAGGAAGTTGCGAGTGATGGTAAATAGTGTGTGCATGAACGATAACGACATCTCCATCAGCATTGACTTTCGTGTGAACATAGGATTATACAATGAACTCCCATCACTTTACATTAAAGACACACATGACGATACGTTTGTGTATATTACAAAAGAGGATTGGGAGGTAATAATGTCAAATTTGTGTGTTTTGGATACGTATCTGAAAGATGGTAAGCATCCATGTGCACCGTACAGTGAAAATATAATATATGCATTTAATATAATGTTATGCATGAATAAGATGCAAGAAATAACGTTTGTGAATACATGTTTAAATGTGGGCAGTATAAATCTGAATAGTACTGCATTCAATGGACTTAAAAGACTAATTTCATATATTGAAAGAAATTTATATCAGTTGTATGATATTCATAAATCATTATGTTCATATGATGCAAAAAGCAGGAGTGCAAGGAAGAGGATATTGGAGATGTATGTTAAAGTCAATAAAAAGATAATTTGAATTTGTAATGTTTTATTTATTACACCTATATGATAGACTGTACAACATGAGTTAGTGGTTTATAAGTGAATAATTTATCATGAATAATTAAACAGAATAATGAAGTTTGTGCAGGAAAATTTGACGATGCTTGAGCTTCCAATCTGACATTCACTGCCCCCGTCACAGTATCCTCAGGTTGATGAGAGCAATCGATGACGAAT
This sequence comes from Mantis religiosa, assembly GCA_030765055.1. Taxonomy (NCBI): domain Eukaryota; kingdom Metazoa; phylum Arthropoda; class Insecta; order Mantodea; family Mantidae; genus Mantis; species Mantis religiosa. The sequence continues at coordinate 199,382,278 of CM060949.1, read as the reverse complement.
AGCGGTGCATATTTCAGAAAGTCGTTCCTTTTCAAAAGAGGGTAATTCTCCTTTCCATAGTAGGATGATTGAAATTTGGAATATTGATCATACAGAGATGCAAATTTCGAATTGGCGAAATCCAAATTCATATCGTGATAGGGGTAAGATTCACTGTTGAGATAAAGTTTCAGATTGGTGATATTACAATTATCAAATAGAGAAGCATCCTTAGCGAGATGATTCAATCTATCCACTTGTGCACCGACTATGACGAAACGTGGTTTTTCAAGTTTAGTCGTGGTTGCAATGTTCCATGTGAACGCTTTAGTTTGAGGTACAGCAGGTTGAGTGTGAAGGTCCAAGGTTCGAAATGCGACGTGTAGAGGTTTATCCGATTTGACGAGTTTAAGTTTATCAACTCGTTCAGAATCTGAAAGTCGAAGTACAGGCATCCTCCATTCGAGTCTAGTTAGCTGTATGGTTGTAGGATCGTTTCCAATGATACAATTATTAGAATCCTTAGATCTAATGAGAATAAGTTCAAACTTGCTATTAAGTATGACCTCCTTGTGATCGTCGGCGAAACCCAGCAACATCGAAAGAGGAACGATAGCATTGAAGATACCATTCGATGTATTCACGATGTCTACCACACCTCTAGGATAGATCCATCCAGCATTTAGTAAACGATTCGATTCCAGTTCATTCAGTGCAGCATAGTTACGCATCGTTGATGAAATGCCCGGATTCCTAGTTCTATCAATAGTCGTTCCATTCATATCCAGACGAATCTCATCGAATAGGAATGCCATAGCATTGTTACTCAATCTCGATGTGGCAACGGTGCCGTCGGGTTTAGTGAGAGTCCCCTCAATGTAGAGATAACTTCTACTAGGAAGCGTGTACAAATCTTCAGCTTGACATGGAATTCTAATTTCATCGTTCACATCGAGAGCTGACGTATTGTACGGTAGGAATACGTGTTCTTCCTCCTTACTGATCTTATCATCAAAGGTCGGAATCCCGGTCACGTCCAACACATCCATCATAGAACCTTGAAGCCTAAGTTAGCGAGAAATCTTCGATTAGACGATGTGATTAGCTTGCGGGTCGATGATCGAGTAGAGATCAATCTCGAGAGATGTTTTTTAATATAGCATCGTCTCTTAAAACTTATACCCATTACGACGTATGTGCAATCGTACAGTGATGGTTTCGTTCCTGAAATCTAACTTATCGCCGTTCTGGTCTACCACTCTAATGTCGAGATGATCAATGAGATTCGTATCGATGATTGGTAAATATATAGGACTTGATGGTTCCTGCGAAATATGATAACCTGGAGGTACCGATGGGAAAAATTCATACAGAGAATGACCACTTTTACCATTGATGAAAGATCCCGTTGCAAGACTACACTCGATACGTATGATGCTGACTTTGAATATGTTAACCAAATCATTAGACTCGGTCAGCACGTTTGCCGGTACCCTCTGTTTAGAGGTGAAACCGAGAAGTGAAGCAATAGATCTCTCACGACTAAAGTCGATAATATAGGGAGATTGAATTTCTGATTTCATGGTGTTATTATTAGCACGTAGAATAAAGTCGTCACCGATGTCGAGAGCATCCTTGATCAATCTGGCGATATCATCCAATTCATAAGTACCCGGTGGAATTACTATACGTTCGACTTTTCCATCGCGAACGTAATGGAATAGATTATTACTCTCGTCCACATTCGGAATTGAGTAAAAAGTCTCAAAATTCAATAGAGCTATCTCGTAATGTCCGTTAGGATCCAGATGTAATGGTGGATTTAGAAATGTAGAGAAGCTGGTATCACTACCACTCACGGTGATCGTGTAACTCATCGAGGAGAAACTGAAGGCACAAGTGACCGCAAATCACAGAATCGAATTCTTGAAATCTCGTCGTATTATATAGGAGCTTGACACCCGAAAGGTACGTTTCTATCTCTTCCGGAGGTCTCAGATCGCCGAAACTGTCAAAGTAGTAGGCAACGTCACCATCCTTACGTACAGCAACCCAATGTGTATCAGGGTTATTTGATGTATCCAGATTCACTACTATTCTCTCATAGTATCGAGGATGTGGAGGTAGTTTATCGATCATGTAGACACCTCTAAAATGTGGAATGCGTAGACGTCGTGCATACGAATCGATCTCGTTAGCACTCAGGGCTTTTTCCGGGATAAATATAGGCCTCGCCCCGAGTTTTTTGATCGAAGATATAATCCTCTACCCTTACGACGTCTCTTACGGCGAAGACCTTTGCCCTGAGCCAAAGATTCCATGCGCTCGTTGTGACGTGTTAATTCCGCAAGTTGTTTTGCATCCGAACGTTTCTTATTGACAGCCGTAGCAATCTGAGCAGCACCTCCAGCTAGACCACCTGCTGCACCTAGAGCTGCTAAAAGTGGTAGCAAAGGTAAGAAACCACCTCTCTTGTTGCGACGTTTACGCATACCAGCGCCCGCTGCCAATTTACCCTTCATAAGTGTAGTCACAAGTCGAGCTGCAAGTCGTTCGCCCAAAGAAGCGTCGGCAGACTTTACACGTCTCCAAGCTTTCTCTACCAACACCTTATCGGCTAGACGACGAGATTCTGTATCAGTACTCTCTGCGTAAGCCCAATCGTGATCGAGACACGCTGAATCTAACCCGTTCACCGATAAGTCACCTCTCTGCAAGCGTTTATGTAGTTTCGTTCCGGGACCGCAGAAACGATAACCCGGTAAATGTGCCTCAAATGGTAATGAATTAATCAAGGAATTAAGAATTCCCGAACCTTTGCGTGCACGTGTAGAGCGCATGTCTCACTATGAAATAAAAAAGGCAAAACGTGCGCTTTATAAGTATACGATTCCTATGACGATTGGCTAAATCCAGTAAAGACATAGATTGCCCTTATCACGAACGAAATAAAAGACAAAACTTATGCTTTATAAGTATTAGTCGCGATATGGAGATAGTAAAGCAAAAGTGTACGCTACCCATACAGGTGTTAGATTTCGAGGATGACATTCGCAAAGGACGACACGGTACGTTGTTTCCGAGTAACGTTAGAGCGCTCATACTTGGCAGTTCAAATGCTGGAAAAACGAACGTTTTACTCAACCTGCTTATTCACGAGAATGGTCTGAGATTCGAAAACCTCTACATATACTCGAAATCGTTGCAACAACCTAAATATCGATATTTACTCAGGTTACTGAAAACTATACCCGATATAGGTGTATTTACGTTCGATGATGGTGATAAAGTAATTCAAACGTCGGATGCTAGAGAAAATTCGATATTCGTATTTGATGATGTGATAAATGAAAAACAGGGTAAGATAGCTTCATATTACAGTATGGGTAGACATCGTAATGTCGATGCTATATATTTAGCACAATCATATGCTAAAGTACCTAAACATTTAATTAGAGATAATGCAAATATGATTATATTCTTTAGACAGGATAATCTCAATTTAAAACATATATACGAAGATTATGTAAATAGCGATATGTCCTATGATGAATTTAAGAATATGTGTAAACATATATGGGAGAGTGATGAACGATCCTTTGTTGTTATAGTACCAGAATATCCACTGAACGAGGGACGCTACCGTCACGGTTTTGATCGCTTTATCAGAATGAATAAATAGAATAATCCATCACTTAAGCAATGAGTATCGACAGGTTCGGATCCCGAAGAATCATACCCTCTAGGGGTGTGTTCAATCGATATATCATAACTAGAGATGGATCGGGAAACTATCGATTCAAGGGAAAGCGGTTGTGCAATATTCACGACCCTGAAGAAGGTGACGATGCATCGACTAAACGTTATGTGGATACGCATACGGCTGACGTCGAGAATCGAATGCAGATCTTCAGCGAGCAGACCTCGTATCAGCGTATGGGCGAGTTTGAAGCTATGCTTAGGGATCACATACAAAAATCGCTCGACATCCAATACAACAATTTAATGGAGTACTTAAGTAAATATGCATTTAAACGTGATTCCGAAAATAATGTCATTATAGGTGGTATAAGAATGAAAACGCTGTTGGACCCCCTTCACGAACACGACGTTCCTAATAAAAAATATGTAGATGATAGGATTCCAATTCACGACTCTAATGAAACTCTATCATTTCGAATGAAGAGATTGAAGGATTTAGCCGACCCGATAGATGATAGTGATGCAGTCACCATGAGTTATGTTAATCATTTCTTTATACAGAAACATAATGAATTGCAAACGGGTTTAACTGAGACTATAACAAACATTGTCGATACTATTACACGGAAACAGAATGAATTACAAAGTCAGTTAACTAGAACAATCACCTCCGCTAGCGAGACTATTACTACAGCTGTAGAAAAAGAAGTGAAAGAACTAACCGCACGACAAACGGAACTTGATAATAAACTAATCACTATAAATAATGATATTCATACTATGAAAACACGAATGAGAAATGTTGTAAACACTATGTTACAACAATTGAAAGCACAACTCATAATTTCATTGCAAACACGTCCGTTTCGAGGTCCCTCTTTAAGGTATACGTTAACATCGGCACTCGAATACTATAAAGTTCCTGGAAATGGAAGGGTACTCTCGTGTTCCATCGTATCATCGGTACATCCGCATGCTGTAAATGATACATTGTTTGCAATAAACGGAAGATTAGTTGAAAGATATCCTGTAAGAGTTGAAACTGGCGATATTCTATCGTTTACAGCGCCAGTCGGACGTGCTAAAGATGGTCATATATTAAGTATAGAACTGATAGTTTCATATAAATTAGCAGTAGCTGATTAATTATACATTCATTTCGATATGGATGCTGAAGCTATAAGACTTAAGGAATCCATTGCCCGTCACAGTAGGGCAATAAGAGAAAAGTTACGTTCTCTCAAAGGAATGAAATTCGAAACGCAACGAGTCATGTCTGAAGTTCTTCAACCTGTAACCGAACCATTGAAAGTAATAGCGAAAGCACACCAAGACAACAACGACGACGACGACGACGACGACGACGACGACGAAACTACAGATGATGCTAACGGATCTGATCTCGTGTCAAAGTATCTACACAAGGTTCGAACTGCCAGTTCGAGTGACATGGACAATACTTACGGCATACGTTACGAGGATAATGAGTATAAATTGGGTAACAAGACAGTTGTGTTTAAATCTGATGGTGTTCAGATAGGAACAGAAACGTATGAACCCACAGCAGGCTTATATGAATTATTATTTAAACGTTTACCTCGCAAGACATCGTACACAGATGATGATTTAGACGTGTATTCGCAAATCTTACAAAATACTCAAGTTTACAGACACGGTTATTCAAGAGATGGACGTTTAAGAGCAAATCGAGGGTTCAAGTATCGTCATATCATTCGTGACCTTGTTAGTAATCGAACTGGATTTGGTTTACGTTGGAAAGAACATGTACCGCAGAGAAAATTAGATTACGTCTACTGGAACGATCCGAATGAAATAATAAACAGATTAAGATTATTAGTTGCGTCGAGGGATGCAGGTAATTTGAATCACTCACCCGAGATAGAAGAAATTATTACAGAACTTAAAACATCAAAAATTATAGCATGATAAAACGTCGCATTGCAACCGAGTTACATGCACCAGCTAGAAGACGATTTTTACGTCGTAAGATCATAAGCAAAGGAATGAACGATTTAGTACAAATAGATCTTATGGACATGTCTAATTATGCAAGAGACAATAGGAATTATAAGTATATTCTTCTTGCATGCAATTTTTATTCCAAGATGGCTTATGCACGACCATTACGTGATAAAAGTGGTATTAACGTTTCGACTGCTATGGAGGAGATATTGAATGAAATGGAATCGTTTCCGAAGAATGTTCAATCTGATAAAGGAAGGGAGTTTTACAATAAACATTTCCGCGAACTAATGAATCGTAATAATATTAATCATTACAGTACATTCACACACGTTAAGGCTGCTGCAGTGGAACGTTTAATAAGAACGACCAAACTGATTTTGCATAAGGAATTTATTGTTCAAGGCTCATATCAATGGATAAACATACTACCTAGAATTATTCATACCTACAATAATACTTACCATCGAACGATTCGTATGAAGCCTGTAGAAGTTCGTGATAATTCTCTCCTGCTCAGCGTCTACAAATATGATAGAAGTCTGCGTGAGAAGCGAAGATCTAGGCTTCATCGTGTTGGTGACTACGTGAGGATTTCTAAGCATAAAGGTGTTATGGAGAAAGGTTATCTACCAAATTGGAGTGTTGAAGTCTTTAGGATACGTACAGTGCAAAGGACACATCCATTGACCTATCTCATCGAGGATCTGGAGGGTAAACTGATTGAAGGAGCATTCTACGGTTATGAATTACAGAAAACTCAATATCCAGACACGTATTTAGTTGAAAGGATCATCAGACGTCGTGGTGATAGGATTCTGGTGAAATGGTTAGGATTTCCTACCCGTGAATGGATTAATGAGGTGGACATTGTATAAATAAAAAAACACACAACTCAATAAAGAAATATAATTTTAATGATATATTGTGTTTGATTTTTTTTTTTTTTTTTTTTTTTTTGTTCACATTGATTCCTGACATCTTCTGTAACTGCTAATTCACATCTCCTTAACTTAAACATGATAATAACATTTTTATACTTTTTTAAAAATCTTCTGTAACTGCTAATTCACATCTCCTTAACTTAAACATGATAATAACATTTTTATACTTTAAAATAAAAAAAAAAATCATACATGATTATAGTTGAATTAACATTTAATTGTAGAGATTTTAACATAACGTACATGCTAGTTCACATTGAGTATATATAAATTCACCTACCCTTAACGTAAACATGATAATTACAATTTGAAGTAATTAGTAATATACGTTAAACAAACATCATACATGATTATAGCTGAAATAAGAGCCTTTGTACATGCTAGTTCACATTGATATATATAAATCTCCCCTCACCCCTTAACGGAGACATGATAATAACATTTTGATATAATTAGTAAATATATTTTAATAAAAAATCATACATGATTATAGTTGAATTAACATTTCATTGATTTCTGCTATCTAACATTTCAAAACGACATGAATAGGAAAAAATATTCCTTCACCCCTAACATAAACATAAAAAAGCAACACGTTATCTTTCAAATGAAGTAAATATGTTATTATCATGTAATTAGTAACACACTTTACAAATATACTTGAAACTCAATTATTTCGTTTTTTGAAATACAGTAATATGTTATTATCATGTGCCTAGTAATACCTTTTAACTCAGTTGTAACACACTTTACAATTATACTTGAAACTCAATTATTTTATTTTTTGAAATACAGTAATATGTTATTATCGTGGCCTAGTAATACCTTTTAACTCAGTTGAATCTATGCTTTATTGAGAAAAGAAAAAGAAAATTACACTTGACAATTTTCTATAGCATAATGTCCCCATGCTAATGTTGAAAATGAATTATTGGGAATGTATCGTTTTGTATCGATACCACTTAAAGCTATCTTATTAGATTCAATTGTATGAACATCATGTTTATAACTTCTGAAACATGTCTGCATGCTTCGATGTATCGTGTCAGGATGTGTAATACATGAGAGATATTGTTCAAAGGTTATGAATCTCATCGAATCTTTTGTTACACCTTTTGATTTTTTAATCACTTCAGTATCATATCGATAACTATATAATTTCGATTTCAGCCCTACATATTCAGTCATCACTCTACCGGCTAGCTCATCCTTGAATAATCCTGAAATTTTCTTATTTGCTAACGGAATACCATACACATTATCCATTGGATAATTCGATGTATCGAATAAATGTATATTGGTTTTAATAAATTCATATATATCGCAGCTAGATTCAAAGAGAAAAGCATCCGTGTCCGTATAGATTAAAGTTACATCTTTCAATTTTTTCTTCAGAATTTCATAATAAAAATCATACATTTTATGTTTGGATAGATCCAGGATTGCTTGTCCTATGTATATTGGCTTATTCATCAATATTTCATCTCTGACCAATTCTATACCTATTAAATTTTCATCAAAAATCACGTACCTTATACATGTCTGTCGAGCTAACAATTTACGCGCTCGTTTCCAGCTGGTAGCTAAATGAAATGAATTATAACGTTTTACATTCTCTATAAATTTTCCATAAACACAATTATTCATTAACTTCCATAGATTTTGACCAAATTTCGTCTTATCTTCAATACGTTTACGAACGTTGAGTTCAATGTAAGGATTTATCCAGTTAGATTGTTTGTAACCTATTACTCTATGTATACGCGATGGAATCAAACCAAGTTTAACACATTGTTGAAAATTGAGATAATGTAATACGTATTTATTTTTATCATTCAATGTTGTTAGCAATTTTGTATACTTATCACCTGGCGCGATTTCATTCAAAGGGCATAATGGCAAATCATTTTGTATATCATGAAGTTCCTGTGGATATTTAAAGTCTACTTCCAACACATATCCCACGTCAGAATCACTTGTAATAGACATAAAATCTATTGATTTAATTTCAGCATCAGTTAGCCACCTTATATCAGTGTATGGTAAGCTATTATTTTCCATTGTATAACTATATAGAGAATTGCAGTCAACGTACATTAAATAATTAGTTGGTTGAGTGTTATCATAGCTAGTCATGTATCTGTTATTCGCCTTTGCATACCGTTTGGACACAGTGCAAATTCCACCTCGTATTCCTTTTTCGAAGAAATCTAGCATAGTCTTATCTGTTAATAATGAAATCTGTACACCAGTCGTTCTTAACATTGCATCATAGGCTAACCCGGGAAGTGTGTAATACTGACACGGGTCGAGTCCGTACAAACCGATACTTAATTCACGGAAGCGTTCAAACACGTCCGTTAGTATTAATGTATCGCACTTAAGATATATATTTAAATATTCACCCAGATTTTTAACATTGAATTCATTCCATACCGTTCTAGCATGACTATAATCCTCATCGCTTACATGATCAAACTGATGTTTGGATGGTAGACTATTCTCGTATAATTTTTCTATAGAATCCACATACGTGTACGGGAAGACACCTTTACGTTTCATCAGTTGTCTATGCAAAGGATTCGTGTACATATTATTGGTATAATGAAAATCATCTGCTTCTAACATATCCGAAAGGTTACTAAGTTTTGAATCCAAAAAACGATAGCTATCCAGAAATCTTAGATATATACTCATTCCATTCGAATTTGTATATCTTTTGCTAAAGGATAAGTAATTTTCAGAAGTTTGTGCAATACAGTTGATAGGTTCCGTATCGTAACCTAGTTTCTTTACTATGAAATGAGCATCGTATTTTGACAAGCAATGAAAGAATATTGGTATGAATCCTGGCATTTTCCTATTTAAATTGCAGTGCTTATGAGCTGGGCCAACGTAACTTCCAGTCAAATGACAATGATCACGAACCTTTATACACGAGTTAAGAAATTCACGTTTGCATATGTGACATCGTGTTGCATTTTGATATTCTAGCTCATCCACATCTCTCATACTTATTTCAATTTTATTAGCATATATATTAATGACCTGATTTGCAATTAACGTTAATTCTTTAAGAAAATTTTCAATTGCATATGGACCTTCAAATGATTTGAAACGTGTTAAATTTTTATCATAACTACAGACCAAATGTAATGCAATTGCATACGCTTCATGTTTATGAATGCTACGTGTCCAGCTTTTACTCGATACATCTTGACACGAATCTACCTTACGTAAGATACATTCTATGTCTGCATAAACCACGAATGGAACTTTTAGACATTTCGAATATGCGTTAAATTCAACGAGATCAGTTTTACCAGCCTCGGGCATTCTGATAATTTGATTCATCATACACCTCTTTTTATGGCTATTTAAACGTGATTCTGATGTGAAATACAAGTTACAATTGTTACATAACCATTTTCGCCCATTATGTTTAGTTAGCTGCTTTCCTAGCAAACGTGACAAGTCTGTTATCAGACAATAATGTCTTTTATACATTAAAAGATTAACATGATGTGATTTTATCTCTCTTGGTTGATATAAGAGAATAATCGATTTATTTTCAACACCGTATATCGTTATTGAAATATTTGAATTTTGATTCTCGAATTTTTCTACATCTTTCAATGATACGGGGAATGTTATATTCTCAAAGTTAAATTCGTTACGAAAATCATATCTTTTATAGGAGGTGGGTCGATTCTTGTTACGTTCTACTGGGTATTTGGATGCTAACAGACAGTATGCAAAGCAATATTTATCAGTATTACGAATGTTAATAACAGCTCTCTTCGATTTTATAAAGTCGGGTAATTCAGTATACATCCCTGCATTCAATGAATCGTATTGTGTCACATATATTGTTAATTTCTCAATACTGTATAAAGCTTTTGAACTGGTACGCGATTCAAAATTATCCATATGATCTAGTATAGGTTGTACAATCTTCTCTTCATACCATATAGATTTATCTGTAGATTGCAATATCACCTCAAGTTTACTGTTAAAGTTAAATGTATGAATATTATCGCTCTCTTGTGATATTATGACATATTGACAGGATAAACAGGATCCTATCTTAAGACCTGATTTATACATGTTTAAGCCCTTATCAATTTCATTCAAAATTAAAGGTTTGCATTCTGCTAAGAATATAACGGGGTCAAGTATATTAACACAGTTGTGAATTTCGTAGGTGGTTAATCGTTTTTTGAAAGCAGACTCACTGTGAATACATCGTAATCGTTCAGCCTGGGTCACGTTCGAACAGGTTTCATCTTGCTGAATCGAGGGTTGTCCAGTGGCAGTATCGGAGCATCTTGTCGTCGTTTCTGAAAAAAGCAATTACAACATTCGATTAACTTTACATACGGGAACATTGATTTACATGTATGTAAGGTGGTAACAGAAATAACATACATGTTAATAACTTTTACATGTATGAATCTCAATTTTACGTAAACTCTATACTTTACGTAGAACGTAACATGCATGTAACTTTTACATATGAAAATAGTTACATAATGATTATGTATTTTACAATTATTGCTATCATCACGTAACTACAATATTCAGATAGTATGTAACTGTTTTACGTAATGCTCTCTCCCTTACATAAATGATAAAAAACACACAACGTAAACCATATAGATGTAAAATACCGTAACTGAACTACGATATTCACATGTACGTTTTACACATATAAATTAACGTTCTTTTTTCACCTACAACGTTACTTTTACGTGTAACAAACAAACGTAACTAACATGCATGTGAAATAACGTAACTGAACTACGATATTCACATGTACGTAATTATTACACATGAAAATTAACCCTACAACGTTCACTCTCAATTACTAATACTACATGACGTGCGATAATTAACACTTTAAGTTCTAATACAACATGTACGTACATGCAAGTAACTACATTCAATTACTAATACTACATGACGTGCGATAATTAACACTTTAAGTTCTAATACAACATGTACGATTTCACATTTACATGCAAGTAACTACATTATCACTTTTTTTATGAAATTTTATTCAATAATTGTACTCACCTTTTGACGACATTACGGGCTGCTTAAAAAAGACAATTTATGTCGTTTGAAACCACTTTCTAGTGTTTCCTCGCCATGGTATTGGAGTATGCAGTCACCACGATTTAGTAGATCTTTCTGCGCTGCGGTCATATGTTTGAATCTCTCCGGGAGGAAGACTTGGAAATCTGATGTTTCGACGACGACCCGTTCACCATATCTGGTCTTCACGGTTTTGACGGATCGAATGATGTGTTGAACGGACTGATCTAATTCACGTAGTTTCTTTGTGGGAAGATGTGTTCCACCTTCAGCTAGTTGATTTAGCTGTAGCATCTCATGATCTGAAACATACATATAAGCACACACGAATCAGTATTACTTCAACATTCTTCGTAAACAGAGATAAAAAATGACTTAGAATATACAACTTTTCTATCTTACCTGTAGGATCCATATTTCCAGAGAATCGACTGCCTCCTCACTCATCCGTGCCGCGGTATTTATTAACAGATGCTCCGCCGCCCCCCTCCGTCCGGGAGAGGTGTTACTGTCTACATATTACGCTATGTGTTTAAAGTAGTTGTGACTACGTTATAAGTTAGAAGGTAATACTAGTAACTTTATTATCATAGTTTAAACTTTATATAGATTCATCATTTTTTACACCCCCTCCAACCGTATCTCTCCTTCCCAAACACCATGTTGCGTGCGCACACTAACTGTGATTCGTTCCCTACATCTTGGAGGGGGGATATAATTACACATTTCTTTACACACACATACTTGTACAAAATATATTTTTCTGAACATTTGATTTTTTTACATTTGGTATACTAACACATTCATAGTATTGTTTCATCATTCATACAAATATATAGATTCATTCGTTTAATTTTAAAATATATTCTTTTTTTTTCCTAACGTTATTTGACAAAGTTAGACTTCGCTACAGCAATAAGAATGTTTTGACCACCCCTGTCACCAGTCTGGAGAGATTAACTCTTTTTTTCTCTGACCCACATACCAAAAGGGATGACGTTCAGTGGAGTATTCGTAATACTGAGGGGAGATTTTCTAGACAATTTTTTATATGGAGGGTGATATCTTACCATGGATAGTTAGGATATCTACACTATAGATCCCTAGTTGCGTATATATATATTATCGTATTGATTGATCAGTTTTGTATTACTCATATATACTTGAAGATGAGATACTTTTCTCTCGTTATCTTAATCATTTTTAAATAGATGGTTAGTGCTTTTATTTTATTTTCGATGTTATGTTCCACTTTTATCATGCTTAGAGGGAATATTCTTTTTAAGTTATCGTGCTTAGAGGGTGCGTTCCTTTATCATGAAACCCCTTTCAAACAGATTTACATTTGCATTCTTATACTTTTCTCTCAATATTTTTTTATCATTCTTAAAGAGATGGGTAGTGCTTTTATTTTTATTTGCATTTGCTATGTACCACTTTTATCATGCTTAGAGGGGACATTTCTTTGTCATGCGACCCTCTCACATAGATTTACATTTCCATTCTTATACTTCATCAATGTGGAATAGATTTATATTTTCTCGTACCTCGATGTGGGAATGGAATTTAACGTTTTCTTAACCTTTACATCGCTCTTGGATACAATAGCTCAAGGAGAGATTCTGCATAGGGAACACCCCTTACCAGAATGTCTTATTACATTTATTTTCATAAATCTCTCCCAGTAAACATACCTAATCATTCCCTCGATATTCTTTTATCTAAAGAATAACGATACTACATCATATATCATACACTAAACGTAATAGATATCAAACCCTACACTCGATATTCATACATGAGAGTTCAAGCACAGACATCGAAGCACTGAACGTAATAGATATCAAACCCTAGACTCGATATTCATACATGAGAGTTCAAGCACAGTCATCGAAGAATTACTATCAATACATTTAATTCAAACATCCCCGGAACCCCCGTTACCCACCCCGCCCCATCACAATATCGAACCCTAGACTTCGATATTCATACATGAGAGTTCAAGCACACACACACATCGAAAAGAATTCACATTTAATTCAAACATCCCCGGAACCCCCCCGTTACCCATCCCACCCATCACACATTACACATCACACACACACACACACACACACACACACACACACACACACACACACACACAATCATCATCATCATCATCATCATCCCAACCCTCAAAAACATCTCACTGCACAGGGGAGAACGGCACTACGCCAACACTCCCCTTCTTTTACAACTCGATTTTCATATAGGAGAGTTCTAAATCAATGAGCATTCTACATCACTCATATATTAACACAGAGGAGAGTTCAACATCTTATCTACACTGTGCTGATTCTCTCAATACTATACTACTGTCCTCTATGACTTAAAGTTGGAGGTTTTCCCTTATCCTGAAAGATGAACGTCTAGTAACTCTAATCTCGATGTACCCTGTACTCATTTGAACATAATTACATTCATCGTCCGATATGACAATGTTGGACGCTTTCACTTATCCTAGAAAGATGAATGTTAAGTAACTCTAAGCTCTATGGACCCTGGACTCATTTAAACATCATTTAATTCATTGTCCTAGCCCGCCTTGAAAGCGTAGATGGTAGTATGTCTGCCACACGTTCAAGAGGTCCTGAATTCGAATCTCTGTCAAGGTGAGTTACATGGATAAGGTTTTTACCCGGGTTTCCCCTTATCCTAAAAGGGCAATATCGGGTAACACTAAGCTCCTTGGATCCTGGGATCATTTGAGCATCACTTCAACAATTCCATTCATCTTTCGATATGACTTAACGTTGGAGGACGTAAAATTAAAAGGGGGAAAAAAAAAGAAAAAAAGAAAAAAAAAACACAAAGGAAATTCATCGTCCGATATGACTTAAGGTTGAAGGTTTTCTCTTATCCTGAAACATGAATGTCTGGTAACTCTAAGCTCTATGGGCCCTGTACTCATTTGAACATCATTTCATTCATCGTCCGATATGACATAACGTTGGAAAGTTTCCCTTATCCTGAAAGATGAATGTCTAGTAACTCTAAGCATTGTGTACCCTGTACTCATTTGATCATCATTTCCTTTATCGTCCGATATGACTTACTGTTAAAGGTTTTCTCTTATTCTGGAAGATGAATGTCTGGTAACTCTAAGCTCTATGGGCCCTGGACTCAGTTAAACAGCATTCCATTCATCGTCCGATATGACTTAACGTTGGAGGTTTCCCCTTATCCTGAAACATGAATATCTGTTAACTCTAAGCATTGTGTACCCTGTACTCATTTGAACATCATTTCCTTTATCGTCCGATATGACTTACTGTTAAAGGTTTTCTATTATCCTGGAAGATGAATGTCTGGTAAATCTAAGCTCTATGGGTCCTGGACTCAGTTGAACATCATTCCATTCATCGTCCGATATGACATAACGTTGGAGATTTTCCCTTATCCTGAAAGATGAATGTCTTGTAACTCTAATCTCGATGTACCCTGTACTCATTTGAACATAATTACATTCATCGTCCGATATGACAGTGTTGGAAGCTTTCACTTATCCTGAAAGATGAATATTATGTAACTCTAAGCTCTATGGTCCCTGGACTCAGTTGAACATCATTCCATTCATTGTCCGATATGACTTAACATTGGAGTTTTCCTTTTATACTGAAAGATGGATGTCTGGTAAGTCTAAGCTCTATGGGCTCTGGACTTATTTGAAGATTTCCTTTGTCGTCCGATATGACTTAATGTTGGAGGTTTTCTTTATCCTGAAAGATGAATGTCTGGTAACTTTAAGCTCTATGGGCCCTGGACTCCGTTGAATATCCATTCATTCATCGTTTAATATGGCTTAACATTAGAGGGCGTAAATAAAAAAAAATCTATTAGAAGATTCGGAGGCAGGTCTCAGTACCCGATGAAATCTTTTTTAACTATTCACCAGAAGGAACGTGCTCCTGAAGTGAGGAGTAAGGTGTGAAGACTGAGGATGAGTGTATGGTCCTTAGGAAGTTCAGATTTACACTTACATTTCATACAACGGGCTCTCCTACACTCCGGTTAGGTTTACCTTTCCGAATCCGGCGGATGAGCATTTACATAGAGAAACTTCCGTGCCATGCAACACCGAAATTCTCGGAACTCTGAAACAGCCAACTATGACATAAAAAGTGAAATTCAGGTTATGTAATTGTCGTTCGCAGCAATCACCTAGCGACCCGAAAGCTGGTGTGCCAGAAAGACCAGCCCGGACAACCGAACCTGACTTCAGTATCCACTATCGTCCCAACAATGGTATTTAGACAATAAAACACCTTGGGTAGAAGTATTAAGATGGGGATGTCAGACGTAGTCGTCCGTCGTGTTTTATTTTCATCAGTATTTAAACAACTGCAGGTTTAATTCACGCACAGCTATATACGTGTTAGCATCGGACCTGCCCGGGGCCACAACATCTCACGGATTGCGTGAGCCAATTATTGAAGTGTTCCAGAAAACATAAGATCAACGCCACAAAGTGGCTTCTGATAACTGTGCAAAATTTAAAATACAATATTAAATTTTAACGTATACTTAGATGCCAGAGTCTACATGGCTTGCAGATACCACCCACGCACATAATAAAGGTGTCTTCCGAAAACAAAGCAACATATTTGAAAAGCCATAAAAATTAAGTTCTCCAACGTTAAGTCATATAGGACGATGAATGAAATGATGTTAAAATGAGTACTTTTTTTTTTTTTTTTTTTTTTTTGCTTGTTCCATTTAACTACAATGGTCATATCGGCGGCCGTTCTCCTTTGGAACATTCCGAAGGTGTTAACTCGTTATCTTTGGTTTTTAATCATTAGATCACGCACACATTCACACTCTCATTCATACTTCCAGACTCTGGGGAGGATGGGGAATTATCGGAGAAAAATCCCCACCCCACCGCCGGGAATCGAGCCCGGAACACCTAGCACGGAAGGAGGTGCTCCTCCGACTGAGCTACGGGGCCAGCCCCATAGAACTTAGAGTTAGCAAACAATCATCTTTCAGGATAAGGGAAAACCTTCAACGTTAAGTCATATCGCAGGTTGAAGGAAATTATGTTCAAATGCGTACAGGGTCCATAGAGCTTAGAGTTAGCAGATATTCATCTTTCAGGATAAGGGAAAAGTTCCAACGTAAAGTTATATTAGACGATGAGTGAAATGATGTTCATATGAGTACAGGGTACATAGAGCTTAGAGTTAGCAGACCCTTATCTTTGAGGATAAGGGAAAACCTCCAATGTAAAGTTATATCAGACGATGAGTGAAATGATGTTTAAATGAGTCAAGAGTCCATAGAACTTAGAGTTACCAGATACCTATCTTTGTGGATAAGGGAAAACTTTCGACGTTATGTCATATCGGACGATGAGAAGTTATGTTCAAATGTGTCCAGGGTACATAGAGCTTAGAGTTACCAGACATTCATCTTTCTTGATAAGTTAAAACTTTCAACGTTAAATCATATCAGACGATGAATGAAATGATGTACATATCAGTACAGGAAACGTAGAGCTTACAGTTAGCTGACATTCATTTCTCAGGTTCAGGGAAAACCTCCAACGTTAAGTCATATCGGACGATGAATGAAATGATGTTCAAACGAGTCCAGGCTCCATAGAGCTTAGTTACCAGACATGCGTCTTTGAGGATAAGGGAAAACCTCCAAAGTTAAATCATATCAGACGATAAATGAAATGATGTTCATATGAGTCCTGGGCCCATAGAGCTTAGAGTTACCAGGCATTCTTCTTTCAAGTTAAGGGGAAACCTCCAAGGTTAAGTCATATCGGACGATGAATGAAATTACGATATGTTCAAATGAGTCCAGGGTCTATAGAGCTTAGTTACCAGACATTTATCTTTCAGGTTAAGGGAAAAACCTACAACGTTAAGTTATATCGGACAATGAATGAAATTATGTGTAATCAGTCCAGGATACACAGACCTTACAGTTACCTGAAGTTTATCTTTCAGGATAAGGGAAAGCCTCCAACGTTAAGTCATATTGAACGCTGAATGAAATTATATTCAAATGAGCCCGATGTGCTTAGAGGTTAGGGTTATTAGGCATTCATTTTTCAAGGTAAGGGAAACTTTGGGGAAAGTCTTATTCAGATGATCCACCCTGACCGAGTTTCGAACTCGGTCCCTCTTGAACGTGAGGTAGAAACGCCACCACCTAGCTACAGAGTGCGGCGTAGGGTCATTGCAGAGCTTACATAAATTATTTAAAAATAGGGTATTAACCGTTGAATGAAATTCAGTGGAGTAAATTGACAGGGTAATTTACAAGTAGGATAAAGTTTTCAACGGGTAGTGTCAGAGTGAAAAATTCAATACAGTAGCCGGGATTTGAACCATAGTTTTTACTCACCCGGTATATGATAATCCTAGTGAACTCCTATTATTAATAACAATAAGTGTAGTAATACTGACAACAATAACATTACAATGACATGGGTGTTCGACCGTTTCTAGCGTTTCCTCCAACATTGTCGTCAACTGCGCACGCGCAAGCCACGAGTAAACAGGTACTGGACCCCGAGGGCATCTATCCCAATAAATGTTAACGTGCCGCGATCAAAACCGTTTTGAGAACCAGTAGTACGTTCTAGAATTACTGGTTACCTCAGGCGCACGCAATCACAAACTCTAAAATGACATATATTTATTTTTCAAGGATGAGTTTGCTCCAGGATTCACACCTTGAAGTGTGAAGTCATAATTGATTTATTAAGAATTGTTGGTTTTGAATCACTGGAACAAAGGAACGTTGATTTAGCAATGAATTATGTATACAATTTAGAATAAACAAGAAGAGAAGCCCACTAATTCTGTTATTGCATGTGAATAATTTAAACAGGTTGTTGCCTGAGGCATTAGAACAACATAATCAATGCACATAGTGGAGAGTATTGTTATTTGGAACACGTTCAGCACTTTACAACCGTCTGACGAGCACTTTTTATCACAACCTCGCCACTTCATTAATTCAATGTATTTTCCAAGTGCACTTCAGCTGCAGTTTTTATCGGAAAACTCTAATTATAAACCCACTCTTTGTTTTACCTAAAGGTAATCCTTTTCCCGTTGTTATTCTTTTATTTTTCGCGCTGGTATCATTTCGTGAACAATTTATGCATTATTGAGTTTCAAATCTATAGCTTCAGACCTTAGGATTTCTTTCGCAACACACCTTCTGTTATATTTTCAGGCCATTGTCTATCCATTTTCCAAACCCTATTAGGTCCCTATCTCCTTCTGTTTTTTCTGTAAAACTTATCATAAAAATTTTAAGATGCATAAATACCAAACTTAGAACAGTTTAAACTCTGTAAACCAGGACGCGAACATTCCAGTATTTATTTTCCATTTACACAGTTTTCCGTCTTACAGAGGATTGTTTTTGAATACAAAGAAATTAAGAAGCAGTCAGATACATTTACAATGAAGTAATAATACAGAATGAAGTTTAAATACGAGGGCTGTTCAATAAAGAATGATCATAATTTTTTTACGGTCATAATTTTTCGCACTAAAATTCAATCTTATATATTATATTAACTTAATGTGAAACAAACACGCCATAGTAGTTTCATTGTTGGTACTCCTGGTTCCCGCCTGTAAGAACCAGGCAAGTTCAGACAGGTTCAGTGTCGCCTACCACTGCAATGGAGGTAACACGTGAGGAACAATATGTGGCTTTTGAAATTCTGCTTTCGTCTCAACTAATCTTCATTTGAGGCCTATACAATGTTATAGGAGGCATATGGAGAGCCTGTTCTTCACTGCGGCACCGCTTGAATGTGGTTTAAAATGTTTAAACAGCGTAGACAATCAATTTCAAAGGAATGCGGACCCGGTGCTCCAGTTACTGCTCTGACGGAAGACAACATCAACACTGCTGCTGCCATTGTGAGAGAGGATCGACGAATTACCTTAAACTCACTTTCTGAAATACTGAACATTTCATTGGGTTACACCTACACGTTGGTGACAGAAACATTACACATGAGACGTGTTTGTGCGCGATGGGTACATTCGTATGCAGGTCTGCATGCAGTTAAAGTTGATGTTAGAGGAAGATCCGAAGTTTCTTTGAAACGTAATCACTACTGATGAAACTTGGCTACATCATTTTGATCCTGAGAGCAAACAGCAAAGCTCAGTGTGGAAATCTCCTTCATCAACAACCCCCCCCCCCCCGAAAGAAAAAGTGGTTGCTTCTGCTGGGAAAGTTATGGTCATCACATTCTCTGATATTCATGGAATGATTTATCAGCATGTTGTACCTGCACACACATTAGTAACTGGACAATATTACAGGGATTTTCTGGAAACATTGCAAGTCCATATCAGTCGCAAAAGACCACATTTCCGTGAAGCAGGCTGGATGCTGCACCACGATAATGCGCGGCCGTATATTGCCAATGTTGTTGCTGAATATCTTGCAAAGTTCAAAGTGAAGTGTATCCCTCACCCTCACTATAGTCCAGATTTAGCCCCATATGACTTTTTCTATTCCCCAACTTGAAGAAACGCTTTCTTGGGAGACATTATCCATAATGAGAAACAGTGGTGAAGGCTGCGGAGGCGATTTTGAAGGATCGCTCAAAAAATCGTTCCCAGCATGTCTCTGAAGACTGGCACAAACGCTGAGACAAGTGCATAGTATTCAGGGCGACTATTTTGAGAAGGGCCATCAAAATTATGAGGATAGTAGAGGCACGTTGTCAAAAACAAAAAAATGTGATCATTCTTTATTTAACAGCTCTAGTAAACATAGGCTGATGGATATTATGTACTATATTTTCTACTTCCGTACAATAATTGTAGTTTGTGGCCTAGTTTCTCTGTTTTCAATTTTTCTTTTCCAATCTGCAACTGTCTACATATCAACATCATTTGCTTCATCACACACATCATTCAAAACAATGTTATGGATGTTTGAAAAACTCGAGCCATCCATTGGAAGCTCTGAAATTGTTTTCCTGCTGTCTCTAAAGCTTGAGTCTGAAGCAGTGGCCCAGAAATGGTGATTCCCTTAGCATGCACTATGGTCGCGCCGTGGCTCAGTGGTTAGATCGCTTGGCTCTCACCAAGGCGGCCTGGGGTTGATCCCAGGTGACCGCAAAGCGAGATTTGTGGTGGACAACACGGCGCTGAGGTGGGTTTTCTCCGGAATCTCCGGTTTCCCCCGCCATCTCATTCCACCGGTGCTCCATCTTCATCTCATGTATCATCAGTGTCATCGCCAGCGCACTAACAAACCACTGAAACACAGCGCGCACTAACAAACCACTCAAACTCAGCACGATTTAGCTCATCACACTCACTAGATTTTGTGTCCCGTTTCGCATTCCTAGAGGTTCACTTTGACCGCTCGTCCTTAATTTGTATTTTTCATAATATCATAAATCTCAGATTTCCCGACTTTAAATAGCATAGTTAATTGTTTAGGTGTACGTTTGTTCTTTTCGTGTCCTTCAATAGCCTTAATATTTTTCCTCCAGTGATAATGTCTTACTTTTAGAAGTCATTTTACAGAATTTGTGTACACACAAACTATGTTTTGAATATCACCAAAGTTAACAGTTTTCATCCACTCGTACTTCATCACTTTTTACATGAAACTGAGAATGGACACACTACAAAACAGTTGCACCCTTAACATGCGTGTTGGAAGAGAGCTGAGGCAGTTTATGATTTTATGCTTCATGGAACTTCAGTGGAAGTACCGTATACCTCAAAATTATTGCACATACGTTGTAGCCCATTACACATAAAGTAATCCGTTTTAATTTAGGTTATTTGCGTAAACGGTTTCCAAAAAATACTTTCGTATCCACTTTAGACAGTTTTTCCACTTAGAGTATAATTTAACATGTAAAATAGCCTCGTTTCGAAATTGATTTTCCATATTTCCAGGTTTCCAGCATATAAATGTTCCGTTTTAGGCAGGTTTTACTGTATTACAATTTAATCATTCCTGAAATGCTTCTCACCCTAGTGGCCCGGGTTCGATATTCAGGGACCTTATCTAGGATTTATGATGGGCAATTCGGTCTCTGTTCGGATTTTCTCCAGTTTCCCCCTCCATTCATTCTATCAGCAGCTCCATTATCTTTTATAGCTTCTCCAACTTCCCTATGAGCTGATCAAAGATCTTGGTTACTCTCAATTATACAGAGTTTGTATGGCCTTGTTACCCATCTGATTCCAGTACCCATACAAGGAGAGTAAACAGAAAAAGAGGAATTAATGTACCTACTAAGGATGTGAGAAAAGGATTGTCTCTTACATTTAAAATGTTCAATTTTGTCATAAATATCTCCAACGCCTTTGATTATTTTGTCCTTTTAAAACAACTTCATTACAAATTAATTCTACAATTCCGCCGCCGCAGCGCTACGGTCGGCGTTCCGCGCATGCACGCTGGTTACCTACATCCCTTGTCTACGCACTGACGCCATTACAGTGTGATTCTGCATTGTATACGGTGGTTACTGAGTGTCTAAGATTCCTCCGACAGTCGTGAGTCCCGCCGATTGTTAAGTACGGGCTGTTATATCATTTCTTAGTGGTAAAGGCGTAAAACCGATCGCTATTCATTGTAAGATCTGTGAAGTTTATGGAAAAAACGTTATGAGTGATGGAATAGTAAGGAAATGTGTGAGAGCATTTAAAGATGGCCGCACAAATGTGCATGATGAAGAACGGAGTGGGCAACCTTCGGTCGTTACTGAAGATTTGGTGCAGAAAGTGGACTAAAAGGTGAGAGAAAACAGACGCTTTACAATTTCATCATTGTGCAACTATTTTCCTCAATATTCTCGTAGTGTTTTGTATCGCATTGTGACCGAGAACTTGAAGTACCCGAAATTGTGTACACGTTGGGTTCCGAATGTGTTGACGGATTTGCACAAAGCCCAACGTTTAGGCAGTGCATTGACTTTCCTTGAGCGGTACCACAATGAAGGTGAAGATTTGGTTTAAGAATAAAAAGAAGGGTATCGGTTTGCTGCATGACAATGCCCGTCTACATGTGGCTAATCGGACCAAAGATCTCATCAAATCTTTCAATGGGAAATTCTAGATCATCCCCCATACAGCCCTGAGCTGGTGCCCAGCGACTACCATTTGTTCCTGCACTTGAAGAAACATCTGGGTGCTCAGCGTCTTCGAGACGATAACGAAGTCAAAACAGTTGTGATATAGTGGTTAACACGTCAGGCGGCAGAATTTTACTCGAAGGGTATTCAAAAACTGGTGCTACGTTATGACAAGTGCCTCAATATTCACGGAAATTATGTAGAAAAGTAGATTAAGGTATAGGCTTTCATGTAAAAATAAAATTATTGCGATATCTATGCACGTCTTTCTTTTAATTCCAAAACGGTACTGACTTAAAAAACATGCCTCGTATATGTTGAATGTTTTGAAAATGCTTCTGAAATCCTCTTAATTCTGGGTGACTTTTGTATAATTGGTAAACTGTAAGAGGTGGACAAAATCTTAATACACAAAAGGTGTAATCACACATTTCATGCCCTTTTCTGTGGAATAAACCGTTTCCAATATACTACTTATTTGAATTTCTCAGTATTTATGCTTTATTCAAATTTGAAGTCATTGTGCATTTTTTATCTCTTGGACATATAAAGAGGACGTAATTTCAAAGTCATCACACAGCAACTAGTTTTAAAACATTTAACTATCGCTTAAAGTCTATTGTGTTTCTTGCAACAACAATAAAATAATGTTTATCTTGAAGTAGATAGAGGAATAGGTGTTTGTAAGAGTAGAGAAAGTCATGTGAGTGCAACACTTCAGAATGTTCCTTTGTATTTCCAGTGAAATCGGAGTTTTGGTTAGAGTACAATACTTCCTCCACCTTAAGCACATGGCAGAGAAAGTAAAGACGCTTTGCGAGAATGAGCGATGTACTTTTGTCTCAGAGGAGCAAAATTAAATTTCCCAGAAATGTCAATGCTTAGCCATATCTAAAATGAATACATTCGCCGTGTAGGGAAGTGTTCCCTCAATCATGACAGCAGAAAGAAATTTCACAGAACAAAAGAAGGTAGTATCTTCTGTACAGAAAATATAAACAATGCACCGGAAATTGGTTGTACTTTGTGAGGTAGAAAGATCGCTGTGTTGCTTTGGAAACAAAATGACAGGAAAACAAGATAAGAGCGTTTGTAAGCAAACCTGATAGTTTGAAAAGTTATTGGTCATGTCTTTGGACATATCACAATATCCGGTGTCTGCTAGTCGGACGAAAATGTTTCCTATAATTCTATAGAATATAGTGTGGTATATTAAACCTTAAAAAGCGATTAAATGTACTAGGTTTGTTCAAAAACTTCCAGAACATTTGTAATTATGAATCAATGGAGTGTTGGGGTGAAATACGGTACTGCGAGAAAATGTGAAAAGGAAACGGTAACGATAACGCACCCGCACATTCATCCCTATTGGTGACCGAGCGGGACGGCTCGGGCGGTTTCGTATGTAGCCCGAATTCGGGAGTTCCGGGTTCGATTCCCGTGGCCGACCTACCTGACCCATGGGTTTTTTTTCGGGGATTTCCCGGTATGCTAGGCAAATGCTGGGTACTTTAATTACATCCCCCGAATTTCCTGTCCCTCCATATCATCTCCATTATCATTTCACATCATCTCTCATCTGGTGATCACTTTCAGGGTAGAAGTGTCGGCGGGAGTCTCGGCGGTGCATGTAACGATGACATGCTCTGAGGAAACCACTTCCTCCTCCGGTAGGTCGGTTGCCGGTCTCCGCTCCTCTGCTGGGACCATTTCGGAACCGCCTGCCTGGGTCCTTTGGGGCTCGGCTGCTGGGCTCGTTGCCGTCCCGTTGTAGGAGAGCGAGTTCGTTGTCTTGACCTATAGAGGGTAGTCTATCCAAGTAAACTGTAGGGACCCTGCCCTCTGTCGGGGCTCCTTGGGTCGGCCTCCCTCTGTCTCCTTCGCCTCATTCTTCCTCCCGGGGGTGTCCCCACTTGGGGACATGGGAACAATGGGCCCAGCATGATGGCCTACGTACCGAATCCCCTCCTTGATGAAATCCCAATCCCAATCCCTATTGGTGCCTGGCTATTGCATAAAACCGAAGTCACTGTGGTGCTTTACCCGCCTCGGTAGCGTAGATGGTAGCGTATCTGCCTCAAGTTCAAGAGGTCCCGATTTCGAATCTCGGTCAGGGTGAGTTACTTGGATAAGGTTTCTTCAGGGATTTTCCCTTATCCTGAAAGACGAATGTTCGGCTATCTCTAAGCTCCATGGATCCCGGACTCATTTGAGCACCATTTCACCGATTTCATTCATCGCCCGATATGATTTAACGTTGGAGGACGTAAATTACATCAGAAGAAGAAGAAGAAGAAGAAGAAGAAGAAGAAGAAGAAGAAGAAGAAGAAGAAGAAGAAGAAGAAGAAGAAGAAGAAGAAGAAGAAGAAGAAGAAGAAGAAGAAGAAGAAGAAGAAGAAGAAGAAGAAGAAGAAGAAGAAGAAGAAGAAGAAGAAGAAGAAGAAGAAGAAGAAGAAGAAGAAGAAGAAGAAGAAGAAGAAGAAGAAGAAGAAGAAGAAGAAGAAGAAGAAGAAGAAGAAGAAGAAGAAGAAGAAGAAGAAGAAGAAGAAGAAGAAGAAGAAGAAGAAGAAGAAGAAGAAGAAGAAGAAGAAGAAGAAGAAGAAGAAGAAGAAGAAGAAGAAGAAGAAGAAGAAGAAGAAGAAGAAGAAGAAGAAGAAGAAGAAGAAGAAGAAGAAGAAGAAGAAGAAGAAGAAGAAGAAGAAGAAGAAGAAGAAGAAGAAGAAGAAGAAGAAGAAGAAGAAGAAGAAGAAGAAGAAGAAGAAGAAGAAGAAGAAGAAGAAGAAGAAGAAGAAGAAAGGAAGAAAACCCTGTGGTGCTTCATCTTCCGTACTCTCCAGACCTCGCCCGTACTGACATTTTTTATTTTCAAATTTAAAATGAAAATCTGCAACGATAGACGAGATTCAAGAAAACTTGTAGATGCCAACTTTGTGCAGTCCGGAAAGAGGTGTACCAAGACTTCTTCCGGCAGTGGAAACGGGAAGCGCTGTATCAGTTTTGAAGAACAGGACACGCACAATATGTAAAAGTTAAGTGTAGAAACATCGTGTGGACAAAATTCCGTAATTTTTCAAACTAACATCTTATGCATCTATAACAAATTTCGGAGGAGGACTTTAACAGGCAATCAATGAAAGTACTTGCAATAGTAAGTCACCACAAATGCCTATCTGAATACGAGGATTCTAAGTGGTTTACCCGGTAAATACGAGGTACGTCCAGAAAGTGAGTTCTGTTTGGCAATAACATTAAACTGTGTACAGATACAGAAAAATTATTTATTGCACAAAATTCTACAACTCCTAAACTACTTTTCCACATAACTGCCAAAATTTTGCAGGCATTTGTCATAGCGAGGCACAAGTTTTGTATACCTTCTTCATAGAGGTTTGTCGCCTGTGTCTTCCACCAGTTGGAAACATTTTCGTTCAGCTCTTCGTCATTGTTGGAGTGTTGACCGCCAAGGAAATATTTAAGATGCAAAAACAGATGAAAGTCACTAGGAGCGAGTTCAGGGTTGTACGGTGGGTGGTCAAGCACGTCCCAGCTAAATCCCTGTAGGATGTTTTTTGTTGCAGTTTAGTGTGTGGTCGTGCGTTGTCGTGAAGAAACACACCACCTTTTGACAGCCGATAACTTTCAATTGGTTTCACTCTTGTAGCATTCACAGATCTGATTTCAAACAAACCGTCATTGTAAACAAGCACACTAAAGCGTACGTGGCTGACAGTGATCTCACAATAGCGCACGTTTCTTCTCCTTGATACAGAGCATCTACCGCACATGTGCGGAACTGCGAGTGCAGCGCTGCAGCGGAGATAAATTGAAACAAAACTTACTTTCTGGACGCCCCTTGTATAATGAGTCAGTTGGAAAGTTTAGCGTCGCGTCGTCATGTTGGGCATGGTAGCTCAAGGGGATCCAGGAGAACCGTGGTTTAAATCCCGGCCGTGGAATCGAATTTTTCAGTTGACTCTAGTTGATTAAAATACATCTACATAAAGAGTTCTATTTAAACGAATTAATTCTAAATTGATTAATTCTTCATTATAAATTTAACATTAAGAGTTTAGTGATAAAACTCCTGGTATTTAAGTACTTAAAATAGTAAGTCGTCACAAATGTGTATCTTGAATATGTGAACTCTAAGGCCCGGTTACATAAAAATAGCTGACTGCAGTTCATTTATAATCGAAGATCAAAATTGAACCAAGTTTACTAACCCACGTGGGTTGTAAAATTCTGATCTTAGATCAGATGAACGCCGTTTAGTACTGATCTGAGATCACAAAAACAAATGCAACAGCATCGCCAAACACGTTGCAACTTTCGTGTTGTATCGAAAGGATTCGAGAAATATCGGAATTATTCGACACTGTTTAATCCAAGTGCACAGAGTAGCCAATCTAGACATAACAAAAACTAAATAAATCTTTCGCTTTATGCTTATTTGTCCTACAAACAATGTTATTTTAAATAAACGGTATAAGAATGTGCTCCATATTGAAATAGTATTTATCAAAAGTTAATCATTCCGCTTACTTTATCTCCATTATATGCCCAATGTATATCTTTTTCATTTTCGTCTGTTTACAATACTGTGAGTTGGAAAATATAAACAAGAAATGGAAGTTCAAGCAAAAGAGAAGATGCGTTCAGCTAACTTTAAATCTCACATAACCCTTCTTATTTCACCCTTTTCCATAGACATCCTGATGAAATGAGATCTTAAAGCTGCTATCTCCCTTGTAACTTTGTGTATTGTTCTAAACGCAGTCCCTTTATTTATATTAAATATATCTCCAATCACCATTTGGAAGATTTCATTTGCATAGAACCGTAATGTGAAAAGGATCATAAGTATTGGATTAAGTGCGTAATTCCTCAGGGTTTGTGTTCTTAATTGTGCATGTAGCCTATGCTCCAGTTCTTCAACTGCATGCTTTGATAGTCGAAATCTCATTTTGAATTTTCTGTCATTCAGTTGTGAGATGGGATTTCCTCTATGTTGGAAAACACGAGGAGACCTTTCAAATTGAAAATTCTAATTCTCAGAGGTATCACAGTAATCTGAATTCTGAAAATAATGCAAATATATAGGTTATGAACACAAACAATGCATCTTTAACATGCATTTGTGAAATAAAGAGGCTAATTATTTATACAAGTAACCACAAAAATGCTTTATTTACTATTTATTTAAAGCTGCACTACTTATTTCTTCTCAGAAACTATTGTGTAAATACTGCAGTTCTACTGAACAAAGTTCAATCAAGTTAACTGGAGAAAATTCACCAGGTAGATTTGATCTTAGATCAAGAGGCCATGGACTTAGATCAATGTTTATACAACCAAAATTCTAAGTTCAGCTTGACTGAAGATCATTTTCATGTGCTTGAGAGTTTAATGTCGCGTCGGCATTTTGGACGTGGTAGCTCAAGGAGTTAGAGCGACTGGACGGAAACCAGATGATCCGTGGTTCAAATACCGGCTGTGGCATTGAATTTTTCAGTTGACTCTAATTAATTAATTAATTAATCAATGAAGTGTTTTGTGGTTATGTCCTGCTGGGGTACTTAGCTGGAGATAGGGAAGGGTTGGGAGGTTACTACAGTTGCCGGTCTAAGGAAAGACAGAAATACCAAGGTTGTGGCACAGCAGTCCTCCATCTTGAAACAATGAAAACAGCCCGACAGCGGGTTACCATGTGTTCTAATGACCCTGTTATAAAAGCATTGCTGCAGTCGCTTGTAAATGCAAGCTTCTCCGGCCTAATTTGAAGTTATCACATCCGATTAGTAATAATTTCAGCAGTTTAAAATGCTTCACTTGTTTACCGAATACGCGTTCCCAATTTGGCCTGAAAAGTCGTTTAGAAAGGTAATAAAAATAGTGTAGCGTTTGTACAAAAGTGGTTTTATCAGGAGGCCTTGGATGTTGGATAATTAACGGCAGTAGCGCCACACGGCGCGGCGGGCAAGTCCAGTTTCTCAGAAACAAAAAAAGGCTGGGATTTGCGCGCTGTGTATCTCGACCCCCTCTCCCGTCCTTGTTTCTGTTCGGCTTCACTAGCACCTGTTGGTCGGTTGGTAAGGTGTGCCCAGATTCCTCAAGGTAAGCAGCCAACAGCAGCTGCAACCACAGTGGCGGCGACTCAAGGATCTTTGTCGTTCACAAACATCTCATTCGCGAGTTTTAGCGCGAAGGGCTAATGAAATCTTTTAATCTTGTATTTACGAAAGCTGTATTAAAATGCGACATATATCTAAAATTTACAATTGTTATTTTTACTATCACGAGAGGGCTCTGAGGTTGGCCGTTCGAGTCTCTACTATGACAGCGATTTTCATGTTGTGAATGAAGGCATACTGGTCTCAACGTTGCCAAATATCTGTCTTTTTAAAGGTGACTAAGATATAATAGCAACGTACATTTTGGCATGAAATATGTCGAAGAATAGGACGGTGTGCACGGAAGATCATTCATATAGTTGTACACTTTTTTTAAATAACAGAATTTAAAATTTTGTTGAAATAAGATATCTGGCATCTTTCTCACTACGAACACTTAAAATTATAATAAATATGTACCATTCGCTTATTTTCATAGGCCACGTTGGTATTTATATTATGGCAATATGTCTAAACATATTTCTTTTAAAAACGAAGTTAAAACAAAGTTAATTGATTGAAACTATTCATTTCTTCACACTAGCCAAATGCAGGCTAAGGTATTGCTTTGATAGAGTCGACATGAAAAATTCAGTGCCACGTCTGGGATTGGAACCACTTCCAGTTTCCGTCCAGTCGCTCTTAACCATTGAGTTACCATGGCCAATTTGCCTTGCGGCAAACGCGCATACCATTGTTAAATTAATTGGGTTCTAATTGGAGCTAAGAGTTCTGTTATCCTCAGGTGAATGGTTGTAGGAAATGGATTTTGGTGGTTGTTGGCTACTCATTCGTATTAATAATATTGCGTTTGTTGTAGAATTATTTGGTTTAATTCTTGAATCTATGTTCGCTTATCGACTTGGATCGGTGACCACCTTTTAGTAAAATTCTTCGCTTCTCTCCTTAATGCACATGAACACGTCCTTCTTGTCGTAGTATTAACTTGTAAGTAAAGTTTTTCTTACTTCACCATTCAGTTCGAACCTTATTCTGATCCCCTCTCTAACTTTATCACGTGACAAAACTAGCTCACCCTTCTCAAATGTTACATTACTATTGGTTTCTCATTTTATCCCAAATTTTCGCATTGGTTTGCAAAACTAATATGACTCACTGACGTTCCGCCCACCCTGAGTTGGGGAACGCCTACCCTGAGTTGTTTGTAACGGTATACATCGTTTCCCAATCAGCGAAGTAAATCCCTTTAGCGTTTATGCTCAGCATCATTTTTAAAGTCCTTTGTCCCAAAACATTCCTAGCTGAAAGAATACAATAGTTTTCAGACACTGAACTTTTACTAACACAAAGAAGGTAACGATCCTTCCTTCCTCTCTCTCCGACGTGTACAGATTTTTACAAGAATATTTTCTCTTCCTTGCTTGGATGCTAGTATATATGTTATATTAAATTATATTCCTCCCTTCTTATTCCTTAAGTCAACTGATATTTTAAACATTATTTTATCTATTCTAATTTCATATTATTATAACAAGATTGTTATATTAGTTCAGCAAAGCATTTCTATTAATTTATCTTGTTTCTTAATTATCTTACTTCGATTAATTCGCCGCCTCCTAATCGCTGCCTGATACTGCAGTTACAGCCGTTATGGCATTAAAAAGTTTAAAAAATATAAAACAGAGTAAAACAGCGTTAAAGTTTTGCTATGTTGGAACTACACCTCAGAATTTCCCCAGATCCATATACTGCATCTTTTACATCATCAGCACCCTTCCTCTTTTGTTTACCACTCCTTCTCCTCTTCCTAGACTCCATGGTCACTTGCTCTATGGGATTATTAATTATTTTGTTAAACTTGGCTGGGGGGGGGGCTGGTAAACTGAGAACAGCAGCCAATGTCTTACAATTCCCTTGCCAATACTTCTCAAGCCATAAGCAAACCTTACATTTACTTCTGCACCACTTTCAATAGTTCTGGATGTTTCAAATGTATATTCTTTATTACACTTTTGGTAACTGAGTGATAATGTAGCTCATAATACATTTGGTTTCTTGGTGTTCTCTAGTATGAGAACAATTTTCGTTTTCAAAAAATGTACATTGTACAAAGTTTCTACATTTACTAACCGAAAACTTTTTGATCTAATAATTTGTCATTTGTAATTTTTTTCTCATCTTTATGTTTACAACAACAAATGGAAATACAAAATCAAGATTACAATTATAAAATCCACACTGAAAAGTGCCATATATTCCTAAATCCTGGAAATCCTATCATGCTGCCCACCATTGACTAATAATTCGGTCCCCATACACCTAACCCTAGGATTTTGTGTATTGGAGGCCCTCTACTCCTTTCTACAGATTTTGCCATTACACCTATCCCAATCTATATGTTTCTCTTAATTGTTCTTAGCCATTTCTCTTTAACTTTCCCTAAATAATTCCCTATATTTTTCCTGTTCTTTTCCCCTTTTACTGATTTTTTTTTTCTAATTACTACTTCACCCCCCAAATTGTCCCATTTACGTAGCCAAGCCTGCTCTCTCCATATCTTTGTTTGACTACAATTTAATATACAATGGAAGTCTGCATTCTCTTCTCCACACAATGAACATTTATCTAACTCCCTGATTTAATATCATTATTTACTTTAGTTAAATTGTCATCGCTGCCATTACACAATGAAGAAACCAATTTTTCCTTGAATAACCAATTTTTACTTCACATTCATCGCCAAAGTTTGAGGTTGAGTTTGACGAAGTCAACATATTGTCATGTGTAACAACACTTTTTTTTTCAGTTTTAGGGGTTGTAACTCTTTAATTATGTCATCGGGATTACTTAAACCGTATTCTGGTTCCCATGTCGATTTCTTACATCAGATTCTTCCCATCTTGAAAATAGCCTTAGTAATTCAAAACATACTAAGCAAAACATGGAAGAATTAACACCAGATAAACAGATTAATATTAATTGAAAAAACAAGGACTTCCTTTCCTAATAAGGACGTGCTCTAGAATATAACTTCAATAAGGTTACAACCAACGAGAGAACACGGTTACAAATGGCTAATAGGAGGCGTGGCACATTGTGCAGCCTTTTCAAAATGAGTCTATTTAGACATTTTAAACTTTGGGACAGGAAAATAAATATCGTTATTCGCTTCTACAAACATCAGGGAAGATTAATTTGTCAATAACTCATTTTGTGAAATTTCACCCCAGAATGCATTTCATTGCCGTGTTCGAATCACGATATTCAATGTATCTTCAGCATTCTTAACCCAAGCTGTAATCTCGACCAGTGCGATACCACTTTCTTGAAGATTTTGAATCGTAGATGATAAGCAAATAAAGTAACTTTATATATGCTAATTGTCCCTCTAATTCTCTTGGACTACCTCAATTAATTTAGCATCCTCAGACATGAAAACCTGTATAGGAGCCTCGAACCACCTTCCGACGGCTTGGGCAGACCGCCAGGTTGTCAACCTACTACCAAAGCACCAAACACCTTTGAATTGCGAGTCGTGTTTGATAACTGTGTCCCACCATCGAATGATCGGAGTTACAAAACGAAGGAATGCAGTTGCAATAAACGCGCGGAATTAATGAATAATTAGCGCTTTAGCGTTTTGATTGGCAGGCCTTAAGCACATTCCAGTGGCACAGCGATTAAACTGTCGCGGCATGTCCTGCATATGATGCTGCCAACATTATGTGGTCGTTATGCATCGATTTTCAATTGTCATACCGCTGGAGCAGTGTGGCGTTCTCGCTGAAAAACCGCACTATCAAATTTATCTACGTGCATTTAATAGATTTGAGTCACAGATCCTTACTACCTCAACGAAGTACGCATCTAGTAGAGGAAGCTTTGCATTACAAACAAAAATCCCCATCAAGATTTTACAGAAAGTTGTGTTTTCGGGTTCCCTAATTAAAAAACAGTAAACGCACTATTTAAGAAGGAAAAAAGCTATGTGTATGTCTTAAAATAAACTGTATCAGATACGAAAGGTTGTTAAGATATTAAATTTCGTATTTAAGAGACTATTTTCCCCAAATGGGACTTACAAATTATTTTTAAAAAATGCTATCTATACACAAACTGACGTTTACTTAGAAATATTTTCCAAATTTTTAATTAAAATATAATATATTCTTATTTTCACGCCAAATGAAATATACCAGATGAGTCACCTGCCGCCCACCTCGGAAGCGTAGGTGGTGGCATGTCTGCCTCACGTTCAAGAGGTCCCGAGTTCGAATCTCGGTCAGAGTGAGTTAACTGGATAACGCTTTTTCCGGTGTTTTCCCTCATCCTGGAAGCCAAATATCGGTT
The DNA here is from genome assembly GCA_030765055.1 of Mantis religiosa. Taxonomy (NCBI): domain Eukaryota; kingdom Metazoa; phylum Arthropoda; class Insecta; order Mantodea; family Mantidae; genus Mantis; species Mantis religiosa. The sequence continues at coordinate 199,348,949 of CM060949.1, read as the reverse complement.
TACTCTAAGCTTCATGGACCCTCGACTCATTTGAGCAGCATTTCACCCATTTCATTCATCGTCCGATATGAATTGACGTTGGAAAACGTAAATTACCCATTTTTTTATTTATGCAACGCGTGAAGCGACATATGTGACTTACGCCTTTCTTGAATGTCTTCTAAGTGATGATTTGCAGAACAGTATAGAGGAGTTGTAGACAACTCAGTGCATAGATATTATATGGGACAGAAAGCAAATACTATGTATTCTCGATTCCAAAAACATCATATCCAGACCCAGAGAGCTGTAGCAGCAATTTTATGCGATTTTGCAACCTTCTGTTCGTTAACGTACATTCGTACATACCTTTAAACACGCCCCTAAAGGAACAACCTATCATATGCATCAGTTTACAATAACATTCGAACACAAAATGTTAGTTCTATGTTAAAGCTGTTCAATAAAAAACTGATCATAATTTTTTACGGTCATAATTTTTCGCACTAAAATTCAATCTTATTATATTCTGTTAGCTTAATGTGAAACAACCAGGTGAGAACCAGGTAAGTTCAGACATGTTCAGTATCGCCTACCGCTGCAACGGATTTAACACGCGAGGAACAATATGTGGCTTTGGAATTCTGTTTAAGTCTCAACAAATCTTCAGTTGAGGCCTATACAATGTCACAAGAGGCCTATGGAGAGTCTGTTCTTCCCTACAGCACAGCTCAAAGGTGGTTTAAAATGTTTAAAGAGGGGAGACAATTAATTTCAAAGGAAGGTAGACCCGCTGCTCCAGTTACTGCTCTTACGGAAGAAAATATCAACACTGCTGCTGCCATTGTGAGAGAGGATCGACGAATCACCTTAAGATCACTTTCTGAAATACTGAACATTTCATTAAGTGCCACCCACACGTTGGTGACAGAAACATTACACATGAGACGTGTTTGTGCGCGATGGGTTCCAAGACCGCTGATTCCCGAACAAAAGGATATTCGTATGCAGATCTGTATGCAGTTAAAGTTGATGTCAGCGGAAGATCTGGAGTTTATTTTAAACGTAATCACTGCTGATGAAACTTGGCTACATCATTTTGATCCTGATAGCAAACAGCAAAGCTCAATATGGAAATCTGCTCCAATACCAACCCCCAAAAGAGCAAAAGTGGTTGCTTCTGCTGGGAAAGTTATGGTCATCTCATTCTTTAATATTCGTGGAATGGTTTATCAGCATGTTGTACTTGCACACACATCAGTAACTGGATAATACTACAGGGATGTCCTGAAAACATTTCTGGTCCGTATCAGGCGCAAAAGACCACATTTCCATGAAGCAGGCTGGACGCTGCACCACGATAATGCGCGGCCGCATATTGCCAATGTTGTTGCTGAATATCTTGCAAAAATCAACGTGAAGTGCATCCCTCATCTTCCCTGTGGTCCGTATTACTCCATGTGACATTTTTCTATTCCCTAGCTTAAAGAAACGCCTTCATGGGAGGCATTATCCATCATCAGAGGCAGTGGTGAAGGCTGCGGAGGCGATTTTGAAGGATCTCTCAAAAAATGGTTTCCAGCATGTCTTTGAAGACTGGCAGAAACGCTGGGACAAGTACATCGCATTAAGAGGAGATTATTTTGAGAAGGGCCATTAAAATTATGAGGATGAGTAAACGTACGTTGTCAAAGTAAAATTATGATAATTGTTTATTGAACAGCCCCCGTAATTATACACGCATTTAAAGTTTTTACTAGTCCCCAGGACACACTGACAGTAATATTACTGCAACTGAAATGTTTTATAAAATTGTAAAATGTTGGTAAAATTTTTAAACAAAAAATACATTCAGACGGTAAATGTGTCAAATAATTGGAAACAGTCATGGCTGGACATTGGATAGCTTTCCTCTTATGCATAACTTAACAACAAATAAGTAAATAATTAAATAAAATATATACATTTCCGGAGGCTGTCAAGGGAAGAGGTTCAACATCCTGATGCGCTTTTGTTTATCGTTGCTGTTTACAATCGAGCACTCAACATAGCACCTGTTTTACAATTCTCTTATAACTCCTGTTTCTGAGTGTCATTATGCTATATATTCATTAATATTCACTTCAAGTGAAAGCAATGTCTTTTTATACGTAGGTACTCGTGCTACATTTTATTTTTGAAAGCTCTCTGGATAATTTACATTTTATAGCCGCTTCTATAAATAGGGGCAAATTTTGCTGTAGTTTACAAGAGCCGAACGGTGAATGGCATAATTAAAACCGTTTTGAACTTGATGTATTTAATTAATACCTGCCTATATTTTATATAATATGAATCAATATATTATCTATTCAATTGAGAAGCGAGATTAAGGAATATTTTATCAACCAAATAATTCTTTTATTAAGTTTATAATTTCCATTTTACTTATTACTTAATTTTTACGTACTACATTCAAGGTGAGCAAAAATGTTTAGTGTAGTCTGATATTGTTCGTTCCTTACACGTTAGGATGTGATGTTTTCGGACCTCGATAGCGCAGGAGGTAATGTGTCTGCTTCAGGTCTCAGTTCGAATTTTGGCCAGGGCGAGTTATCTCGATAAGTCATTTTTGGAGCTTCACCTTTTGCTGAAAGACGAATACCTGGTATTTGTAAGCTCTATGTACATTGGACTCATTAGAACGTCATTTCATTCATCGTCCTATATCACTTAAATTTAGAGGTTTTCCCTTATGAATGTCTGGTAACTCTAAGTTCTATGTACCCTGTACTAATTTGAGCATCATTACATTCATCGTCCGATATGACTTAACGTTGGAGACTTGCCCTTATTCTGAAAGACGAATGTCTGGTAACTCTAAGCTCTATGTAGCCTGTACTCATTTGAACATCATTTCATTCATCGTCCGATATGACTTAACGTTGGAGGTTTTCCCTTATCCTGAACGATGAATGTGTGATTACTCTAAGCTCTATGTACCCTGTACTCATTTGTACATCATTTCATTCATCGTGCGATATGACTTAACGTTGGAGGCTTTCCCTTATCCTGAAAGATGAATGTGTGATTACTCTAAGCTCTATGTACCCTGTACTCATTTGTACATCATTTCATTCATTGTGCGATATGACTTAACGTTGGAGGTTTTCCCTTATCCTGAAAGATGAATGTGTGATTACTCTAAGCTCTATGTACCCTGTACTCATTTGTACATCATTTCATTCATCGTGCGATATGACTTAACGTTGGAGGTTTTCCCTTATCCTGAACGATGAATGTGTGATTACTCTAAGCTCTATGTACCCTGTACTCATTTGTACATCATTTCATTCATCGTGCGATATAACTTAACGTTGGAGGTTTTCCCTTATCCTGAAAGATGAATGTGTGATTACTCTAAGCTCTATGTACCCTGTACTCATTTGTACATCATTTCATTCATCGTCCGATATGACTTAACGTTGGAGATTTTCTCTTATCCTGAAAGATGAATGTGTGATTACTCTAAGCTCAATGTACCCTGGACTCATTTGAGCATCATTTCATTCATCGTCCGATATGACTTTAACGTTGGATGTTTTCCCTTATCCTGAAAGATGAATGTGTGATTACTCTAAGCTCTATGTACCCTGTACTCATTTGTACATCATTTCATTCATCGTCCGATATGACTTTAACGTTCGATGTTTTCCCTTATCCTGAAAGATGAATGTGTGATTACTCTAAGCACTATGTACCCTGTACTCATTTGTACATCATTTCATTCATCGTGCGATATGACTTAACGTTGGAGGTTTTCCCATATTCTGAAAGATGAATGTGTGATTACTCTAAGCTCTATGTACCCTGTACTCATTTGTACATCATTTCATTCATCGTGCGATATGACTTAACATTGGAGGTTTTCCCATATTCTGAAAGATGAATGTGTGATTACTCTAAGCTCTATGTACCCTGTACTCATTTGTACATCATTTCATTCATCGTGCGATATGACTTAACGTTGGAGGTTTTCCCTTATCCTGAAAGATGAATGTGTGATTACTCTAAGCACTATGTACCCTGTACTCATTTGTACATCATTTCATTCATCGTCCGATATGACTTAACGTTGGAGATTTTCCCTTATCCTGAAATATGAATGTGTGATTACTCTAAGCTCAATGTACCCTGGACTCATTTGAGCATCATTTCATTCATCGTCCGATATGGCTTTAACGTTGGATGTTTTCCCTTATCCTGAAAGATGAATGTGTGATTACTCTAAGCACTATGTACCCTGTACTCATTTGTACATCATTTCATTCATCGTGCGATATGACTTAACGTTGGAGGTTTTCCCATATTCTGAAAGATGAATGTGTGATTACTCTAAGCTCTATGTACCCTGTACTCATTTGTACATCATTTCATTCATCGTTCGATATGACTTAACGTTGGAGGTTTTCCCAAATTCTGAAAGATGAATGTGTGATTACTCTAAGCTCTATGTACCCTGTACTCATTTGTACATCATTTCATTCATCGTGCGATATGACTTAACGTTGGAGGTTTTCCCTTATCCTGAAAGATGAATGTGTGATTACTCTAAGCACTATGTACCCTGTACTCATTTGTACATCATTTCATTCATCGTGCGATATGACTTAACGTTGGAGGTTTTCCCATATTCTGAAAGATGAATGTGTGATTACTCTAACCTCTATGTACCCTGTACTCATTTGTACATCATTTCATTCATCGTGCGATATGACTTAACGTTGGAGGTTTTCCCATATTCTGAAAGATGAATGTGTGATTACTCTAAGCTCTATGTACCCTGTACTCATTTGAACAGCATTTCATTTACCGTCCGATATGACTTAACGTTGGAGATTTTCCCTTATCCTGAAAGATGAATGTGTGATTACTCTAAGCTCTATGTACGCTGTACTTATTTGAACATCATTTCATTTACCGTGCGATATGACTTAACGTTGGAGATTTTCCCTTATCCTGAAAGACGAATGTCTGGAAACTCTAAGCTCTATGTACCCTGTACTCATTTGAGCATTATTACATTCATCGTCCGATATGACTTAACGCTGGAGATTTTCCCTTATCCTGAAAGATGAATGTCTGGTAAGCTAAGCTCTATGTACCCTGTACTCATTTGTACATCATTTCATTCATGGTGCGATATGACTTAACGTTGGAGGTTTTCCCATATTCTGAAAGATGAATGTGTGATTACTCTAAGCTCTATGTACCCTGTACTCATTTGAACAGCATTTCATTCATCGTCCGATATGACTTAACGTTGGAGATTTTCTCTTATCCTGAAAGATGAATGTGTGATTACTCTAAGCTCTATGTACCCTGTACTTATTTGAACATCATTTCATTTACCGTCCGATATGACTTAACGTTGGAGATTTTCCCTTATCCTGAAAGACGAATGTCTGGAAACTCTAAGCTCTATGTACCCTGTACTCATTTGAGCATTATTACATTTATCGTCCGATATGACTTAACGCTGGAGATTTTCCCTTATCCTGAAAGATGAATGTCTGGTAACTCTAAGCTCTATGTACCCTGGACTCATTTGAACATCATTACATTCATTCTCCGATAGACTCAACATTGGAGGTTGTAACAGGATTTCTATGGTGAGGATGGGATGCACGGTGACTATTCGGAAGCCCCAGTTTGGGAGGCCATGTGTAACGAGATTTCTTCCTTGTAGATTGAATTGGTTCTTGAATATTATTTCTGCTTAAATAAGAGTCAACGAGATCTCTTCTTTTCAACGGTGGTTACGATCGAAAGAAATAAGATTTGCAGAAGTTCAATTGCATCATCTGGATTATATTTTACTTGAAGTTTCCTAGTCAATCATTGCAGGTTACCTTCGGCATTTGGATAAATCCTTACTTCCTTAATAAGTAGTTTCCGTTAATTATGGCCGCGCAGTTGCTCAGTGATTAGACAGCTTGGCTTTCACAAAGGCGGCCCGGGTTCGATACCAGGCGACCGCAAAATGAGATTTGTGGTGGACAACACGGCCCTGGTGCGGACTTTTTCACCGAGATCTCCGGTTTCCCCCGCCATCTCATTCCACCATCATATATCGTCAGTGTCATCGCCTGCGGTGCCATATGTGTAAAAGCGGGCGTTAAACACTACACATTTTATTTCACTTTCCGTTAAGTACATAAAATTGCATACTCCTGCACCTCCACTCTTCGAAATAAAAACTTTCATCTTCTCCGTATCCTTTTTCCACAAGGAAAATTATTGATTTTTGTCTCTCCATAGTAGCCGTTCATTTCTTTATACTGACGTCACTTGTATCAACCAATATACATATCTTTTTTATTTTTATAGAATTTCACATCCACATACTTAATATAAACATTATAATACGTTTAAACATTTTTTTTTTAATTCTAAGTAACACTACCAAGTAAATAAACAAAACTCATTTTTGGTGCTAAAGAAAAACAAGTGTTAAAAGTTGGTAATTTGTTTAATTGTCTACATTTCCAATTTTCGGACAGTTCATGAAAAGGTTTATTTGTGCATCTTTCTCTACTAGTCTGTCAACAATCTAAATCGAAAGACAAAATACCGGCTAAAAGTCAAACATTGTATTACAGTTGACCATCTATCAAGCACCACTTTTGTAAAGCTTTAGGGGTGCACCAAATTTTACTTTAAAAATTGTAGATACGTTTAAATCATACTATCATTAAAAATATCAAATACATTCCTTGATGAAGCAAATCACCTCGCAGACGTGTCGCCCCCTGTTCCAGGAGCTACATGCAAGCCTCTGGTCGCGGGCACAAAACTCGGTGCAGTTGAGGTCATTTTTGCGTCTATGGCCGGTGGTTCCGTGTTGCAGATTTACGCACGTTAAAGGGACTCAAGCCCGAGAAAGAGGCAAAATTAAACCTCAGTAAGGAAAAAAGACTCAATTTTTGAAGGTATTGGCAGTAATTTGTTTGAATACAGTTTTTTCACGCCTGATGATGCAAAGACAATGGAATTTCATAGTCATGAGATATTCACCAGCCGACCTTGTTCATTTAAACAGACTCTGATGTTTAAGGGTGTGGTGAGAAAGACTTTAAAAATTTTATAAAGCGAATCATAATGGGCTAGATAAGGAGGGAAATATTGCGGGTTTACGTGCATAGCTTTGCATTATGAAACATATGAGTAACACGCATGTCTGAGACATTACATCGAAGAACGGCGTGAGCTTCGTTATGCCTCGTAAAGTTTTCATGTCGGGCTTATCTTCAATTAAAAGTATTTTATGAACATCCAGCTAAGTGAAATTAAACTTCGAATTTATATGAAGGCTTCTAGAAGGAAATAATTTATGTGTAGCTTGTTTGATTCATATAGGTTTTTTTACCTATTGTTCTAAAAGTTCAAATTATATCTATTTTATTTATTTATATTTTTTCTGCAATTTACGTCCGCCAACGTTGTCGCATCTGACGGTGAATGAAATGCGTGAAATGATGCTCAAATGAATCCGGGGTCCATGGAGCTTAGAGTTACCTGACATTCGTCTATCAGGATAAGGGAAAACACCGGAGAAAACCTTATACAGGTAACTCATCCTGACCGAGATTCGAACTCGGGACCTCTTGAACATGAGGCAGACATTATCTATTTTATGTCTACTTGTTGATGAAGATGTGTGTTGATGTTTGTGTATTCTATATATCTGAAAAATACAGTTGGTTCAAAGTGGTAGTAGTAAGTCATTTGATGGATTTTTATTTTTTTTATTTTTTTTTACTAGCCGTGTACAGGCTAAGGTATTGGATTCATACATAGAGTCGACATGAAACCACGAATCTATGGGTTTCCATCCAGTCACTCTTACCCATGGAGCTACCATGGCCAGTTTGTGCTCATGACATTAAATTCTTCAATTGACTCATAATTTCCCCAATAAACCACTAGGGGCTAAGAGTTGAAATGATGAAGCCTGGGACTCAAGTACTTACGATAGTAAGTGGTCACAGACGGTGTATCTCGAATGCGAGAGCTCCTAGTGGTCTGCCGGTGAAATATATCAGTCAAATGAAGAATTTAATGCCATGACGGCAAATTGGCCATGGCAGCTCAATGGGTAAGAGTGACTGGACGGAAGTCAGTAGATCTGTGATTCAAATTCGGGGTTGTTTTTTTTTAATTGTAATTTACGTGCTCCAACGTTAAGTCATATCGGACGGTGAGTCCATGGAAGTTAGAATTACCCGGCATTCGTCTTCAAGGATAACGGAAAACCTCGGAAAAAACCTCATCTAGATAACTCACCCTGACCGAGATTCGAGCTCGGGACCTCTTGAACATGAGGCAGACACGCTACCATCTACGCTAACGAGGCGGGCAAATCCCGGCCTTGGCATTGGATTTTTCATGTCGACTCTATCAATTCAAGTGGTAGTAGTATTTTTTAAACACGTCACTGAATGATATGTGTTTGCATGGACACTAGAAATGTCATTGGGTTGTCTCTTAAGTAAGTTCGGTTTTTATTGTGAAGTTTTCGAAACTATATAGGCTTTCCTTGGTTTGGCAATGCTATTTACAGAATGCCAAAGCTAGTATGCGTGTATTGCGAGAGCATGTATCAGTCTTCAGTTGTTAATGAACAGTACCAAAATTGAGGTAACAAACTTTCAACACTAAAACACTACCGGAAAGCCACTGCCGCAGCTCGAAGAATGCGTGAAGTGGAAGGAGAAGTCGCTAGTGAGCATATGACACAAAGATGAGTGAAACGTTTCAACAAGGTGACGAAAACATTAAAGATTTAACACGTTCTGGAATACCAAAGGTAAGGAATATTGACCAAACACGCCAAATTTTGCGAGAAAGCCACAGAAAGGAGTCCGTAGGCTTTCAAAATAACTTGATGCATCAAAACATACCACACATCGCCACATTAAGACAATTGGGACATCATACAGAAACTCTACATCTGTACCTCATGAACTGACACCGTAACAGACAGAACGTAGAGTGGATATCTGTCGTCACTTTATCTGTAATCCCATAGATGACAGATTTGTCAGGAGAATTGTGACTTGTTATAAAAAATGGGTACGAGGGCTGTTCAATAAAGAATGATCATATTTTTTTACGGACATAATTTTTCGCACTAAAATTCAATCTTATTATATTCTGTTAGCTTAATGTGAAACAAACACGCCCTAGTAGTTTTATTGTTGGTACTCCTGGTTCCCGCCTGTGAGAACCAGGAAAGTTCAGAATAGTTCAGTATCGCCTACCGCTGCAATGGAGGTAACATGCAGTTAAAGTTGATGTTAGAGGAAGATCCGGAGTTTCTTTCAAACGTAATCACTGCTGATGAAACTTGGCTACATCATTTTGATCCTGAGAGCAAACAGCAAAGCTCAGTGTGGAAATCTCCTTCATCACCGACCCCCAAAAAGCAAAGGTGCTTGCTTCTGCTGGGAAAGTTATGGTCATGTCATTCTTTGATATTCATGGAATGGTTTATCAGCATGTTGTACCTGCACACACATCAGTAACTGGACAATACTACAGGGATGTCCTGAAAACATTGTAAGTCCATATCAGGCGCAAAAGACCACATTTCCATGAAGCAGACTGGATGCTGCACCACGATAATGCACGGCCACATATTGCCAATGTTGTTACTGAATATCTTGCAAAAATCAACGTGAAGTGCATTCCTCACCCTAACTATAGTCCGGATTTAGCCCCGTCTGACTCTTTTCTATTCCCTAAATTGAAGAAACTCCTTCGTGGGAGGCATTATCCATCATCAGAAGCAGTGGTGAATGCTGCGGAGGCGATTTTGAAGGATCTCTCAAAATAGTTTCCAGCATGTCTTTGAATACTGGCAGAAACACTGGGACAAGTGCATCGCATTCAGGGGAGACTATTTTGAGAAGGACCATCAAAATTATGAGGATGAGTAAAGGTACGTTGTATATAAAAAAAAAGACTCTTATATTACCAAAACCCTGAAGCCTCGAAGTAGTGGCTTAATCCCCGACAGGCTGACAGTCATCGTTAAATGAGTCACTTGAGTCCCAAAGTAATGTATGTGTCTGATGGAATTTTGAAAGGTGATTCACTGGGAGGTTGTTCAAAACGGGAGGCCAATTAAAGCGGATCTTTACTCTCAACAACTGGAACGAATTCATGAAATTTTGAGACAGAGATACCCAGCATTAGTTAACCGAAATACACTTCTATTACAACAGGGCAATGCAACACCCCATACTGCACGAGCATCATGGAAAATTTCAGGAATTGGGAGGAATCAAACTGCTACCACAACCAGCATACAGCCCTGATCTGGCATTATCAGATTATCATCCTTTTAGATTCATGGCATATTTTCTACGTGGAAGAAAATTTGACAACTTCGAAGCAGTGCAAGTGGGTGTCGCCTAATTCTTCACATCAAAAGCCAGAGACTGTGACATCGTGGGATAATAAACCTCACTGTACGATGACTCAAAACCATAGAATCCAATGGTCTATACTTTGAAACTTAGTTAATTGCTTGTCATAATTCATTTAAAATAATTGTTTTTCCTTAAAAAAGGCATTGCTTATGAGATGCTATCTATATAAATTAATATTTTGTTTGCAATAAACAGAGAACGGAATTTCAAGGCCCTTTAAACTCTTTAAAACATTTGACTATCAATTGAAGTCTACCATATACCCTTATACCAACAATAATATAACGTTTATAGCATGAAGTAGATGGAGTAGAAAAGGTCATGTGAGTACAGCAGATAAAGCTACAAAACCAAGTGATGTTTGGACTATAAATGGGTGTCGCCGGTAATGCATACCTGACCATAGGTTCGTCCCACGATCCTCCAGCAGGTGTCATTGTCAAGGTCGCTCTGGAGAAGCCTTGACGTGATTTCCATTGTCGAACGTGCACCAGCCGCCGCTGACATGCTAATGTTGCAGCTGTCTCTCGCTGATGCATGCAACCAAGAATCCAGTCCAGCATCTGTTGAAGATGTGATTGTGGCTGCCAAACTTACTCTTTTCCTACCAAATGGTTTAGCAACGTATTTGATCAATTCTAGCCCTTGCTTGGTGCACAGGAAGTACCTCAACGACATAAATCCTATACTAGAGCTTTGGCACCTGTCCCGTTTGATACATTATCTTATTACTACATTTGGCTATATATTAATTTAAAATCCTCCAACGTTAAGTCATATCGGGCGATGAATGAAATGATATTTACAAGAGTAGAGGTTACAGAGAGCTTAGAGTTAACACACATTCATCTTTTAGGATAAGGGAAGGCCTTCAACATTAAGTCATATCGGACGATGAATCAAATGATGCTCAAATGAGACCAGGGTACATATAGCTTACACTTACCAGACATTCATCTTTTAGGATAAGGAAAGGCCTTCAACGTTAAGTCATATCAGACTATGAATGAAATGATGTTTAGATGAGTACAGGGTACATAGAGCTTAGAACTACCAGACATTCATCTTTCAGGATAAGGGAAAACTTCCAACGTTAGTCCTTATCGGACGATGAATGAAATGATGTTTACATGAGTACAGGGTACACAGAGCTTAGAACTACCAGACATTCATCTTTCAGGATAAGGGAACACCTCCAACGTTAAATCATATCGGACGATGAGTGAGATGACGTTTACATGAGTACAGGGTACATAGAGCTCAGAACTACCAGACATTCATCTTTCAGGATAAGGGAAAACCTCCAACGTTAAGTCATATCGGACGATGAATGAAATGATGTTTAGATGAGTACAGGGTACATAGAGCTTAGAACTACCAGACATTCATCTTTCAGTATAAGGGAAAACCTGCAATGTTAAGTCATATTGGACGATGAATGAAATTATGTTGAAATGAGTACAAGATACATAAAGCTTAGAGCTACGAGACATTCATCTTACAGGATAAGGGAAAGCCTGCAACATTAAGTCATATTGGATGATGAATGAAATGATGTTCAAATGAGTACAGGGTTCATAGGGCTAAGAGTTACCCGACTTTCATCTTTCAGGATAAGGGAATACCTCCAACGTTAAGTCATATCAGACGATCAATGAAATGATGTTCAAATGAGTACAGGGTATATAAAGCTTGGAGTTTCCAGACATTCGTCTTTCAGGATAAGTGAATACCTCCAACGTTAAGTCATATCAGACGATGAATGAAATGATGTACAAATAAGTACATGGTACATAGAGCTTAGAGTTACCAGACATTCGTCTTTCAGGATAAGGGAAAACCTCCAACGTTAAGTCATATCGGACGATGAATAAAATGATGCTCAAATGAGTACAGGGTACTTAGAGCTTAGAGCTACGAGACATTCAGGATAAGGGAAAACTTGCAACGTTAAGTCAAAATGGACGATGAATGAAATTATGTACAAATGAGTACAGGGTACATAAAGCCTAGGGTTAAGAGACATTCATCTTTCAGAATAAGGAAAAACCTCCAACCTTAAGTCATATCAGACGATGAATGAAGTAATGTTCAAATGAGTACAAGGTACATATAGAGTTACCAGACATTCATCTTTCAGGATAAGATAAAGGCTCGGAAGAAAACCTTATGCTCTAAGCGAGATTCTAACTCATTACCTCTTGAACATGAGGCTACAGAGACGAGCTCATTTGGGTATCCTATTGTTCTTCTATGTCTATTTTTAGTTCCTTTTTACCTACGTCTTTCTTAATTTTTTCCCATAATAACACGGTAAAATTCTCTACCCACTTCATCGTACATTGGGCATTTTTCTATACCTTTCTCGCTTGTTTTTACTTTGATTTAAAACCATGTTTTAGCGTTCTAAGCGAGAAATATACTTTCAATAGCATTATTATTGTAAAGAATATAAAAAGATCTAAAATTATATAGCGGATCTTTAATATTCTTCTCCTCTGTTTAGTAGAGGAGTTTTAGAAAAACGTACTTCTAGAAATAGTTATACGTAATAAACATTTTCCTCCTGGACATACTACCAAAAGTATCTTGTCTATTAGCATCGTCCAGTGTTAGTTCTACTTGTCCCCAAAAGCCTGCGAGGTGATAGTCTGTACTAAGCTGGAAGTGCACACCAAGGAACCTCCCCTGAAGGTTGGATCTAATTTAATCCCCAAGAGCAAGTTCCTTGAGCCAAGTTATATATTCCCAGGAAGATCTAGTGCTCCCTGCACACACCACCCCATAAATTAGAGCTCCTTTAATATTCAATTCAGGAATAATTATTGACAAATTATAAGATAATTGTGGAATACCTAAGTATTCGCTTCGATAATCGCCTGAGGTCGTTTCTCTTCTTATATACCAATATTCTACTGTTTAGATATCCAAGTAAGGGCTGTACATCCACAGCCCCTTAGGCAAATAAAAATTAATGAGCAATTTATAATTTACATCCTATCTCTTAAGGCTACACATTTGAAATTGGATAAAAGTCCTAAGTTCAGTACATTCCAACTTAAAGTGCAAGTTTTATCAAAACTATTTTCAATATTTTTTGTTGCTTAAAAACTTCTATGTTTCAAAATGTTTAATCGATTTACTTCTTCCATTTCAGCAAAGTTTCTTTAACTATTACTTAACAAATTTTCCAAGATGTTCTTAAAAATTTATTGTCATTTTTATTAATTTTTGTAACTTGATATTATTGTGAAGGGGTAAAGTCAGACTGAAAAATTCAATGCAATAGCCGAGATTTGAACCACGGATCTTCTGGTTTCCGTCCAGCCACTCTAACCATTTGAGCTACTATGGCCAACATGCCAACATGACATTAAATTCTCCAACTGACTCGTGATTTTCCTGGTAAACCACTAGGGGTTCTCATAAACACATGATACATAATTTCCATTGATATTATTGAATAGAAAATTAAAAAGTACAAAGAACCTAACCCTAATTTCTATCACAGCTCAGTTTGAATTTTAAACGCTCCAGTGTTGGGTTTAAGAGAAAAAATATCCTCAATAGCACATAAATTACAGTTTACTTTTTCTTTTACTTCTTCTTCTTCACTCCAAGGTTTGGGCATATCGCCCATTCCGGCTTCACAGATCTCTCCAGCGTTTCCTGTGTCATCCACTGTCTCTTCTTCCTTTTGGATTATAGTTTAGTACTGCATTTGGGTACCTCCCATCCTCAATTCTTAATATATGTTCATGCCATTGTTGCCTTCGTTCTGATATTTTGTCATGTATTGGTTCGATTTCTAATTCCTTTCTAATATCCTCATTTCTTATTTTGTTCAATATTGTACAACCTTTAACACTTCTTAAAAATTTCATTTCTGCAGTCTGTAGTTTATTTAAATCCTTTTTAGTTGGCTCCCAGACTTCGCTTCCATATAGTAAAGTTGGAATAGCCATTACCGTATATATTTTAATTTTTGCATCCTTTCTCACTCTGTTTTTAAAAGTTATTTGGATTTTCCCAAATATTGCTCGGAAATTGTTTACTTTCTCTTCTACATAAGCATTGTTTCTAAAACTTATGTTACATCCTAAATATTTAAAACTCGATAGTTTACTTCAAACTAACTTGTGTTCGTAGTTACAGGCCAATAGCTTGTTTAGTTTTTTAATGACATCATTATAAACAAGACAAGTGTAGAGGTTTCACGAAATGGAGGATTTAGGAAAACGAGCAGTAATTAAATGTTTCCATTTGAAAGTCTTAACACCTAAAGAAATCAAGGAGGAAATGGACAGTACATTGAAAGACTATGTCCCTTCATATACAATGATTAAAAGGTTGGTTGTAGAGTTTGAAATGGAACGTACGAGCACTAGTGATAAGTCTCGCTCTGGACATCCTGTGGAAGTCATAGCTCCAGAGATCATTGAATAAATTCATCATTTAGTACTAGAAGACCACAGATTAAAGTTGTTTGAGATAGCAGAGGCTGTAAACATATCAAAAGAACGTGCAGGTAACATTTTAAGTAATGTTTTTGGCTTTCACAAGGTTTGTGCAAGATGGGTGCCGCGTTTGTTGACATCTAATCAAAAGTTGCAAACAAAAACACTTTCGATTAAGAATTTGCAGCTCTACCGTAAATATCGATGTGATTTTTTTGAGGTGGCTTATAAAACCTGGCTGAAAGTTTATTTCTCAACTTAATCCCCAGAAATGCTAATACATATGTCATATTGGTGTTCTAATTTAATTAAACTATCTCTGTATTACGATTTATTATGGTCCTCAAAATCGTTGTTTACAGCATGAATGACTTCCTTGTTACTGTGACATCTTCGTCCTCCAAGACATTTTTTGAGGTTAGGAACAGATGATAGTCACTGAGTTCTAGATCTGGTGATTAGGGTAGATGTCCAAGCAATTCTAGCTCTATTTCGTACATTTTTACCATTGCAAAGTCTGAATTACTTGCCAGAGCACAGTTGTAAAGAAACAATATTTTTTTCTTTGCCAAAAGAACTCTTTTTTTTTTTTTACGTCATCACTCAAACATAGTAGTCAGCAGTGATACTTTACCATTTTCCAATTAATGAATAAAAATAATTCCCTATGTATCCCAGAAAACACTCACCATAGCCTTGTTAGCTGACCAAATTGACTTTACCTCTTTTTGGGTTGGTTCACCTGGCACAATCCACTATTTTGACTGTGGTTTGACTTTCTGAAGTGTAGTGATGTATCCAAGTCTCATCTATGGCAATAAGTTGTCTCAAAATTTCACTGTGATTTTTACAGTAGAACTCCAAATTCGTAACAGAAACAGCTTTCCTTTGCAACTTTTGATCAGGTGTCGACAAACGCGGCACCCATCTTGCACAGACCTTGTGAAAGCCAAAAACATTACTTAAAATGTTACCTGCGCGTTTTTTTTTATATGTTTACAGCCTCTGCTATCTCAAACAACTTTAATCTCTGGTCTTCTAGTACTAAATGATGAATTTGTTCAATGATCTCTAGAGTTGTGACTTCAACAGGATGTCCAGAGCGAGGCTCATCACTGGTGCTCGTACGTCCCATTTTAAACTCTAGACCCACCTTTTAATCGTTGTATATGAAGGGGCAGAAACTTTCAATGTGCTGTCCATTTCCTCCTTTATCTCTTTAGGCGTTAAGCCTTTCAAATTGACGTGTTTAATCTACTCGTGTTTCCAAATCCTCCATTTTCTGAAACTTCTACACATGTCTTGTTTAAAATGCTGTCATTCAAAAACTATACAAGCTATAGACCTGTAACTATAGATACATGCTGGTCTAGGGTTAAACTATATGATGCTATCCATAAAACTGGTCCAGTTGTGCCATCTCTCTGTGAGACCCAGGACTTATCAGCGGTCTCTCGTCTGTTTTATTTGTCATGATAATATCGCAAGTATATGTTATTTTAGTCAAAATCTTTGTAGTTATTTTTGAGAAATGCAAATTTTTAAATTTTCTATGCAGTGGTTATTTGTCTGAGAAGATTTGTTCAAAAAGTTTTGTGCTAGATTCTTCTAAGACCTCAGTGCTTTTAATTTAAAATTCACAAAAAGAAATTATAATTTAACCTTATGACAATTTTATTTATTATCTAGTTTTATTTTAGGAACAGAGAAGGGACTGCCTTATTTGTATAGAAAACATACACCAGTTATACGCGACATATATATAGTTATGATGACGTAATTCCCATTTTATACAGTTTCAGAACGTAATGACAAATGATAAGAGTAGTTGCCAGTCGATCCGATATACATACACACACACGCACTTGCAGAACGTTTCACAACATATCCAGTCAGGCTAAGGATAACAAGAAAACAAAATACGAAATGTCACGATGTCTTCTTTGTCAACATAGCCTATCTCTTTCGGTCGTGTTTTGTAGTGTTGTCTAACACGTACCTACGTATTAGAGAGTTAAAGAATGACATTCCATTCAAAACACAGAAAATAAGTCCCGAGAAATCTGAATAAAGAAAGGAAGCATTTTTTAGTAAAACCTTCAGTCCACAAATGTATAGGGGAGATGCGCCCAGCACTGCACACCTATGAGTTTTTCAAAATTCAAAGAAAATGCAATGGAGGACAAGTAGCGTGTTACTATTACCATGAAGCTAATAACACAGAGAAACAGCATTAGTAATGAACATTCATGAACGCGAGTCATTCATCTTGACTTTTAGTAACTAAAGTAAATATTAGTGCTAAATGCGCATCTCAAAAAGTGTTTCCCAGTATCGGACAGACGTAAATAAATATATATGTCTAAATAAAGGAAGAGCAACTGCATAATAAATCACAAGATAATTATTTTTATCATAATTATTGTATTTTTGAGATAAAAACAGAACACGGTAACATGATAATATATTTTTCAACACGTTCTCTAGAGATTATCAAAACAAAATGAAAATGTCTTAGAACTAATGAAACATTTATTTAAACACAGTGATGACATCTATAAAAATCAATGTTCTCTTGCCCTGTACATTCAATAGGTGTCCAACTCTTGCACGATACACACGGAACCCAAACCAGGTCTGTGATTTCTAAACAAATGATACACTCTCTTAGAACACTTCAATCGACACTGGTTTTGGTTCCAAAATTTAATTTTCTTTTAGTCTTCTAAGGCCCTTCACTATCTCCAGTTTCTGTTGGCACACAGTAAGAGCTAGGTTGTCTATTTATAGTTTTATTAATGTTAGTCTGGCGTCCCTTTGCTACTGGTTTGTTCTTCTGTTTTTGTGCCTTTTTCTACAACATCAACTTATACAGAGTCGATGTTAATGTTTCAGCAATATATATTGCTACTCCCAGACTCATTGGTCCTTCTATCACACTCTTTATTCCTTGTTTCATAATTTCTTCTAACCATTTTCCTTTCTTTTTGGCCTCCATGTTGACAGAAATGTCTATAAACAAAAATTAATCTAATGTCGGTGCAAGTTCAGGGGATAAAAATATACCTTCGCGTACGGTACTGGGAAAATTGCTATCGTACGATACTGAGCGACTCACACGTACGTATATATAACGTCATTACACAGCTTGATTCTTTTAAACCGACACTGTATTTTGTGTTTGTGTAGTCTACTTAATACCAAATAATATGTGTACAAATGCTTAATTAGTTCTTCACCGAACAAGGCATCAGCAATGTCAGCAAGTTATTAACAGCACAGCTGCAGTTCACTACACGACTTCTCTGAACAATAACTTCTGATTCAACGATGAAAGAAGAGGAAAACTTACCGTTGGTAACAAAGATAGTTGTTTGTCTAAATACACACCATGAGCTTTTACTATCTATCGACAACTACGAGATATTGACACCGTGTCGTACTGGTTACTGTGCAGTACTGGGTGAATCTCCCCTACACATATAACACATTGACTTTTTCTGTTTCATTCCCTTCGCTGTCCTTATCGTATTAACCCTGTTGCTTCCGCGCCAATTAAGAGCTTTGGCCCTAAAACGCCGATCCTCGATATAATCCACTGTGCTACACCCAGCGAAGACTGCCATGGTCGATCTATTCGACGCAGTGTTTATGAGGCTGTAAACATATTTATGAAACACCTTATAGGAATGCCTTTTATGACAATGAAAAGAGGAAACGTTTCTAACGGTGGTTTCTTGGTCACTGAAACAGACCTTCTCTTATTTGAACGACGGCACTTCCAACCCTTAACAAGATACTTTGAGCATATCCTGTTTTCTGCCGTGGAAAGGTGATGACAGTTATTTCATATTAAGCCGAAATGCTTAATTTGCAAAGTAAGGTTTATATTTTCAGTTAC
Organism: Mantis religiosa; assembly: GCA_030765055.1. Lineage (NCBI taxonomy): Eukaryota > Metazoa > Arthropoda > Insecta > Mantodea > Mantidae > Mantis > Mantis religiosa. Next base: position 199,330,137 of record CM060949.1, on the reverse strand, counting down.
TGTTTTATATTTTGATTTATGAACCCATGCGTGATTATATTACCTTTATGCTTATATATGTAAACAGAGAATTCGCAGATTCTAGGTAAAATATTATAAATAGTGTTGAAAAATCGTGATGGTACAGATGTATTTTTATATCTTGACAGATGGAGAGCGATGCGCAGTGGTATCTGGACGAGTCCACCTCAGAAGTGTAGCAACTGGAGGGGAGGGCGGGTCAGTTGTGTATCAGTTGCGAGCAAGTAAACACGTGCAGAGCTACTCGGTAACACTACAGCTTGTTTCAAAATATGCGTGTCTTGGTTCCAAGAAAGCATTTTTAAATGGCGCCTCCCAGCAGCACACTAGGAAATAAAGTGCTACATTTAAAAACATAAGAAGTAATAACCAATATCTATAGGTTTATAAAAAAAGGAACAATGGTCTAGGTCTGCTACGAAAATCTGGGAAAGAGCATCTGAGGCAACAGCTGTGTCTGAAACCAGTTTAGGTAAGTTATTAGGGAAAGGAAAACCATTGGTACTAGTGCAACAACGTCCTTCTCTATGCCCAGAAAACAAAGATTAAGAACATGCACAAAATCAATTTGGAAGTTTTAATTCAAAAGTAGTTAGGCGAACTATGAAAAATTCTTAAAGCACAGAAAAACAAAGACCAACTCTGAAGAAAGTGGTTATGAAGCTTCAAAATTCTATTGACTTCCAAGGCAGTGTTTGAACATTAAGAAGATTTCTTTTGAAGCTAGGATTTATTTGGAAAAAAGAAACACACCAAGCGTGACAGACAAATTTTAATGGAACATCGTACCATACGTGCAAAAATGCTATAGTATATGCTATATTCAAGGATGAGATATGTTTTTAGACACCTTATGCACCGCCCTCATCCCTCGTAATCTTACGCGTGTGACGCATTGTGGCGATAGGTGCACTATCCCCACCACAGTTGCTACTCATCTCTACCGCGCAGGATTCCTGTCAAGATAAAATAATACATCTGTAGACGAAGAGTATGTATCAGGTCGTCTCATTAGTAAGGTCGGTTCTTTTTACTTTTTATTTTTATTTTCGTGTTTTTGGAAATTTATTGTGTTTCTTTGGTTTGGCAATGCTATTTATAGGATGTCATGACTAGTGTTGCATACGATATGCGCAAGATTTCTTGAGCGTTCGGGTTCCAAGTCCTCATTCGGTAGTTTTAGCCTATTTCCGTAAACAGAGATGACAACTTTGAAACAGGAAATGCGCTACACACTGTGACATCTAGTGGCTAATATGCTAAGCTTTCACACGTACGCCATTTCATTTTGAGCTATTTTGAGGTTAATTATTAGCTAACCAGTTTACAACAAATCTAAAAGCAAGATTATGTTGCCAGTGTTATGGCTCTCGAAAGGAGACACTATTTTTCGTCTTCCTCCGTATAACTGTGATCTGAATGCATCTGAGCTGGCATGGGCAAAAATAAGGAATGTTTACGAAGTACGCAACGTTAACGAGAGCTACAAATGTGGGAAACTTGTAATAGAAATGGCGGATCGGGAACGATACGCTAAGAAGGTCTGAGAGCTAGAAATGCTATATTGGAGAAACGATGGTGTAATAGAAAATGCAATTAATGAAATTATTAACACATTAGAGAATACAAGCGATGAAAGTGACGCAGTAGACTTGAAAATCGAAGAATCACAAAGGGAGCGACTGTTTACAGATGTCATAATATTTGTTTAATACTTGTATGTGTTTTATAACAGTAAATATATAAGCAGACAGCATATCGGATGGAGTTCAATTGTTTGTTGCCACATCTCATACTTCGGCGCATATCTTCGCTTAACCTACCGCAATTTGGCTGAATTGTGTTTTTCAAGGTTGACCACACTGCAGAAACAGAAGCATGTTATTTAAGTTTGAAATTATGAGTCACTATGTTTACACTCAGTCTTCACTTACTTGTTGTTGTATAATTGAAACGTTTTCAAGATCATTCGATCTCATCCTCAGCTGTTTGGTGACATGTTAGCTCTCTTTTCTTCCCCTCTGCCCGCACTACACCATAAATCCAGCGCTCAAGAAATCTTGCGCATATAGTATATTGAGAGCATGTATCGTTCTTCAGTTGTTAATAAACAGTCGCAAAATGGAGATAACAAAGTTTGAACCTAGAGTCCTTCTAATGAAATGAAATGTTTATTGTTTAACGCCCGCCTTTACTACATACGGCACCGCAGCCAGTGACACTGATGATACATGAGATGAAGATGGAGCACCAGTGGAAAGAGATGGCAGGGGAAACCGGAGGTCTCGGAGAAAACCCGCCCTAACACCGTGTTGTCCACCACAAATCTCACTTTGCGGTCGCCTGGGATCGAACCCGGGCCACCTTGGTGAGAACCAGAGAGTCCTTCTAAAACACTATTAGAAACAAGATTATAAAGCCGCTGTCGCAACTCGAAGAATATGTGGAGCGGAAGGAGAAGGTATCGCTAGTGAGCGTGAATTGTTTGTAATTTACGTCCCACAACATTTAGTCATATCGGACGATGAATGAAATGGGTGAAATGATGCTCAATGCGTCCGAGGTCCTTGGAGCTTAGAGCTACCTGATATTCGTCTTTCAGGATAAGCGAAAACCCCGGAAAATGCTTAGCCATGTAACTCACCCTGACAGGGATTCGAACTCGGGACCCCTTGAACGTGAGGCAGACATGCCACCATGTACGTTACCGAGGCGGGCGTGAGCGTGTAGCTCAACGTTGATTCCAACGTTTCAACAATGGAGACGAAAACACTAAAGATCACAACGTTCTGGAATATCTAAAGTATGGAATATTGAGGATTAAGGGCACTGGGAAGTCGATAGGTTTAAAAAACTCCATTTTTTTGTTTTAAATGTTAAAAAATTATATAATTCTTCAGCTTTTAAATAATATATATAACATAGGTTGCCAGCTGGTATTAAAGTCCTTTAGTTCGTCAATTTAAACATGGCGACGTAATGATACGCCCACTTCCTGAGAATGGTGCTGAATCTTTGATCGTGATTTCCCAAAACCTTGATTTTTCATACTTTAGGTGCATGTTTCTCAAAAAATATTAAAGATATTGAAAAAAAATTTGTAGTAGTTATTTTTCAGTGTTCCTTGGACACATTCGGCTAAAATATAAATTCATATGATTTATAAAATGGATGAAAACAAATATTCAGTCCTTGAAAATATTATATTTTTTTTACTCAAAAATAATTAATTTTTCATGTGCACAGTATAAACTATATGTGATTTTCATTTAGCCGATATTATAAAACTGTATCTTAGGTTATTTAGGATAAAACGTGGTGCATGTAGCTTTAAATTCCTACAAGTAAAGTGCACCTCAAATATAGGGTGCGATATTTTTTTCAGGATACACTGTGTGATTTATGCCCCTTTTGCATGGACCTATGTGAACGTAATTTAAATATTATACAGCAGTTAAATGCGCGCATCCTTATACAGTAATCATACCGAATTTAAATTTCTGATAATGTTTAATTTTCTATATATTCAAATTTTAATATTGGTAAAAATTTGCCTTGTCTGGGTAAAACGAACCTCCCAGTGCCCTTAACGACAAGTTTTTCGACAAAATCTGCAAAAAAGTACCCGTAGGCTTTCAGAAGAACTTGATGCACCAAAGCATACCATAAATCGCACATTAAGACACTTGGAAAACCATATAAAAGGTGTAGATCTGTACCTCGTGAACTGACAACTCAACAAGCTGAACATAGAGTGGATATCTCACGTCAGAAAATCCACAATCCCATGGATGATAGGTTTGTCAGGAGAATTGTCACTTGTGATGAAAAATAGTTATATTACCAAAATCCCGATGCCTCGAAACAGTGACTTGATAACCGCCAACCTGACAAAGTCATCGTTAAGAGTCACTTGGATTCCAAAGTAATGTTGTGTGTCAGCTAGATTCACAGGGAGTTTGTTCCAAACGAGCGGGCAATTTTGAGTCGGAGATACCTAGCAATACTTAACATAGAAAGAGGTCTATTGCAATAGGACAATGCAACACCCCATACTACACGAATTATCTGGGAAATATTCAGGAATTGGAATGAATCCAACTCCCACCTCACCCCGCATACAGCCCTGATCTTGTACCATCAGATTATCACCCTTTACGATCTATGGTACATTTTCTACGTGGAAGAAAAACGTTGGAAAACAGGTTCGATATATTCTTGATGCAAATCATCCTAAAATCATCGATACTGGTGACTTAATTTGTGCGTATTTTTTATGTAATATAACACAGTTATACAGATGTCTTTATAATTAGTTTATTTGTAATTAAGTACACTTTCCTAGTACTAATTATAAATTTGTGTTATTTGGAAAGAAATATATAACATTTCATTTCAATATATATATATATATATATATATATATATATATATATATATATATATATATATATATATACAGGATGTTACAAAAAGGTACGGCCAAACTTTCAGAAAACATTCCTCACACACAAAGAAAGAAAATATGTTATGTGGACATGTGACCGGAAACGCTAAATTTCCATGTTAGAGCTCATTTTAGTATTTCTCTTAAAATGTAAATTGAAATCATTCGTGCAGACAAATGTCAAAATACCCATTGTGGTTCATGCACGATGGAGCTCCTGCACATTTCAGTCGAAGTTTTCGTACGCTTCTCAACAACAGATTCGATGACCAATAGATTGGTAGAGGCGGACCAATTCCATGGCCTCCACGCTCTCCTGACCTCAACCCTCTTGACTTTCATTTATGGGGGCATTTGAAAGCTCTTGTCTACACAACCCAGGTACCAAATGTAGAGACTCTTCGTGCTCGTATTGTGGACGGCTGTGATACAATACGCCATTCTCCAGGGCTGCATCAGCGCATCAGGGATTCCATGCGACGGAGGATGGATGCATGTAACCTCGCTAACGGAGGACATTTTGAACATTTCCTGTAATAAAGTGTTTGAAGTCACGCTGGTACGTTCTGTTGTCGTGTGTTTCCATTCCATGGTTAATGTGATTTGAAGAGAAGTAATAAAATGAGCTCTAACATGGAAATTAAGCGTTTCCGGACACATGTACGCATAACATACTTTCTTTCTTTGTGTGTGAGGAATGTTTGCTGAAAGTTTGGCCGTACCTTCTTGTAACATCCTGTATGTATGTATGTATGTATGTATGTATGTATGTATGTATGTATGTATGTATGTATGTATGTATGTATGTATGTATGTATGTATGTATGTATGTATGTATGTATGTATGTATGTATGTATGTATGTATGTATGTATGTATGTATGTATGTATGTATGTATGTATGTATGTATGTATGTATGTATGTATGTATGTATGTATGTATGTATGTATGTATGTATGTATGTATGTATGTATGTATGTATGTATGTATGTATGTATGTATGTATGTATGTATGTATGTATGTATGTATGTATGTATGTATGTATGTATGTATGTATGTATGTATGTATGTATGTATGTATGTATGTATGTATGTATGTATGTATGTATGTATGTATGTATGTATGTATGTATGTATGTATGTATGTATGTATGTATGTATGTATGTATGTATGTATGTATGTATGTATGTATGTATGTATGTATGTATGTATGTATGTATGTATGTATGTATGTATGTATGTATGTATGTATGTATGTATGTATGTATGTATGTATGTATGTATGTATGTATGTATGTATGTATGTATGTATGTATGTATGTATGTATGTATGTATGTATGTATGTATGTATGTATGTATGTATGTATGTATGTATGTATGTATGTATGTATGTATGTATGTATGTATGTATGTATGTATGTATGTATGTATGTATGTATGTATGTATGTATGTATGTATGTATGTATGTATGTATGTATATATATATATATATATTTGCTACGGGATGACTCCGTAAGTTAATAGAGTATTCAACAAAAAATAGTTTGCAGATTTACAATTGTAATTTTGTTTTAAAGTTACTTTTGTTACGAATTATTGTTCTGAAAGCTAACATTAGCATAATTTTTGTTTTAAAGTTACTTTTGTTACGAATTACTATTCTGAAAGCTAACATTAGCATATTTAACAGGGCGGCACTGTTCAACACCGCCAACATATTTGAGGCTGTTTATTGGCAACGTCTGGAAATTCCTCCAATACACTAAGCAGTCCTCCGCTGTCCAGAGGACAGCTCCGCTGTGCAAAGGAGCAGATAAGGACAGAACGCAACCAAAATCTTTCAGACCAGTATGTTTATTAAATGCTATTGGCAAGATCTTTGAACAGTTGATATATAAAAGAATAATGGAAAATAGGTTGATGCTGGGTATGAATAATAAACAATTTGGTTTCAGAAAGGGATATTCAACTGAGGATGCAATATTAAAAATTCAAGAAACAGTGTCAAAAAGCCAAAAGAATTATGTAATTGGATTATTTGTGGACATATCGGGCGCTTTTGATAATTTATGGTGGCCGTATTTTTTCGGCATTTTAAAAGACAAGAAATATTCAAGTACTATTTATAATTTATTAAAGGATTATTGTTCCAATAGAGAAGTATTCATTGGTGGATCAAATTTTGAAACTAGGAAGAAGATAACCAAGGGTTGCCCTCAGGGTTCTATCTTGGGGCCCCTCTTTTGGGATATTTTATCAGAAGATTTATTAGAACTACTGGAAAGAGATCATAAGGTTTTGGATGTAATAGCGTATGCTGATGACATAGTCATAATGATGGATGGACAGAGCAGACTAGAGCTAGAAAATAAAGCAAGAGAAGTTACAAATACATTATCAAATTGGTGTTTCAGAACAAAACTAAAAATTGCACTAAACAAGTCAAATTATGTGCTTTTTAAGGGAAATTTAAAGCGGGATCCTACAGTGAAGATAAATAATCAGAACATTAAACGGGAAAAAGAGATGAGATATTTGGGTATCATGATAGATGAAAAATTTCATTTCAGAAAACACACGGAGTATATTAGGCAGAAAACAGAGAAAATAATGCTTAAGCTAGCAAGAATAACCAATTTGAATTTTGTACTTCCATTGCGTAACATACAGATATATCATAACACCATTTTTGCTTCAATTATGACGTATGCGGCAGCAGTTTGGGCAGAAAGGATGGATGATGTACAAATAAGAAGATTGTTGAGAAGAACGCAAAGAAAAGTATTATTACGTCTGACAGGAGCTGTAAAAACAACACCAACTATGGCATTGCTAGTAACAACGGCCATTTGGCCGATTGATTTATTAATAAGATTGAAGGGCGCAAAATTTTGGGCGAAAAAAGGAAACTTAGAAAAAGTTTATAATATAACTGGAGTCAGAACAAACAAATCTTGGGTGATTAAAAATAGTTTAAAAGCTAAATGGCAAAAAGAATGGACAGACAGTCTAGAAGGTAGAAGAGTGTTTGAAATTTTTCAGAACGTCAAAGAGAGACTAAAATTGAATTTTATTCAACCAACAAAGGGATTTATACATTATATAACTGGACACGGACCTTATAAGACCTATTGGAAGAAAATCAATAAAACTGAAAATGATATATGTGAATTATGTAACAAACAAGATAATCCTGAACATGTAGTATTTGAATGTGGAAGATATGCAATTCACCAACAAGAAGAGAGGCATGCGCTAGCAGGATATATCGTATATGACATAATTCGAGATCAACAATTGGTAAATAAATTACAAGTTTTGACTAACTTTGTAAGTAAGAAAGCATGGGAGGTAAAAATATTCAAAGGAGAAAGAGTTGATAATAGGCGAAGAATAGTACAAGATCCAAGAAGGAGTTCTAGAATACAAAATAGGATAAGACGGGAAGAATTATTGAATAATCTAACAATGGAGTTGACTGCATGGGCGGCGGAGGGAGAGAGTGATGGCAGAGCCCATGGTGGACTACAGAATTAGTAGATTTAGATATAGATTTAGGAAATAAGGATTTTGTAATTTTTATAGTTGTTTTCTTTTGTTTTTTGCTTTTTTGTGTTTATTTCTGTTATTTTATTTCATTTTATTTTTGTAGAGTAGTTTTCTGAGAGATTTGTATAATTATAACATTTGTAAGGATTTTATGGAAAAATAAAGAGAAAATTTGGATATATGCCCCGGTATAGTTGTCTAGGTGCCGGGGTAGAATATTCAGATTTTATTTATTTATTTATTTATTTGTCAAGAACGTGACAAGAGTGTTGTGAAACACACTGTAGACACATTCGACAGTTGGACTCCATCACTTGGTAACGGGCTCGACCGACCCCTCCAGTTTCCGATGAAAGCGCTCGCCGGAATGAATGCGTCATGTACAAGACAGAACTCGTTTCCGTCTTCCGTCGCAGATTTATGTACCAGTCACTTTTTATACATCTCGTGAGAAACAAAGCTATGCACTAAACAAAATAATGAAATATGTCGCTCGCTCGGACCTGGTTATCGTTAACTGACGAGGCACCACAATTTGTTACCTTCACATTGCCTTCAATAAAGTCGGTATTGTACTCGTACAATAGTCTTGTGTTACTTTGCTACTAGCTGAAATACTCGACGTTGTCTGTAGTTTGACGGCTTATCTCTACAACATTTAGACTTAGGTTGTACTTGTACAATAGTCTTGTGTTACTTTGCTACTAGCTGAAATACTCGACGTTGTCTGTAGTTTGACGGCTTATCTCTACAACATTTAGACTTAGGTTGTACTTGTACAATAGTCTTGTGTTACTTTGCTACTAGCTGAAATACTCGACGTTGTCTGTAGTTTGACGGTTTATCTCTACGACATTTAGACTTAGGTTGTACTCGTACAATAGTCTTGTGTTACTTTGCTACTAGCTGAAATACTCGACGTTGTCTGTAGTTTGATGGTTTATCTCTACAACATTTAGACTTAGGTTGTACTCGTACAATAGTCTTGTGTTACTTTGCTACTAGCTGAAATACTCGACGTTGTCTGTAGTTTGACGGTTTATCTCTACAACATTTAGACTTAGGTTGTACTCGTACAATAGTCTTATGTTACTTTGCTACTAGCTGAAATACCCGACGTTGTCTGTAGTTTGACGGTTTATCTCTACAACATTTAGACTTAGGTTGTACTTGTACAATAGTCTTGTGTTACTTTGCTACTAGCTGAAATACTCGACGTTGTCTGTAGTTTGACGGTTTATCTCTACAACATTTAGACTTAGGTTGTACTCGTACAATAGTCTTGTGTTACTTTGTTACTAGCTGAAATACCCGACGTTGTCTGTAGTTTGATGGTTTATCTCTACAACATTTAGACTTAGGTTGTACTTGTACAATAGTCTTGTGTTACTTTGTTACTAGCTGAAATACCCGACGTTGTCTGTAGTTTGACGGTTTATCTCTACAACATTCAGACTTAGGTTGTACTGGTACAATAGTCTTGTGTTACTTTGTTACTAGCTGAAATACTCGACGTTGTCTGTAGTTTGACGGTTTATCTCTACAACATTTAGACTTAGGTTGTACTCGTACAATAGCCTTGTGTTACTTTGTTACTAGCTGAAATACTCGACGTTGTCTGTAGTTTGACGGTTTATCTCTACAACATTCAGACTTAGGTTGTACGCGTACAATAGCCTTGTGTTACTTTGCTACTAGCTGAAATACCCGACGTAGTCCGTAGTTTGACGGTTTATCACTACAACATTCAGACTTAGGTTGTACTGGTACAATAGTCTTGTGTTACTTTGCTACTAGCTGAAATACTCGACGTTGTCTGTAGTTTGATGGTTTATCTCTACAACATTTAGACTTAGGTTGTACTCGTACAATAGTCTTGTGTTACTTTGTTACTAGCTGAAATACCCGACGTTGTCTGTAGTTTGACGGTTTATCTCTACAACATTTAGACTTAGGTTGTACTCGTACAATAGTCTTGTGTTACTTTGCTACTAGCTGAAATACTCGACGTTGTCTGTAGTTTGACGGTTTATCTCTACAACATTTAGACTTAGGTTGTACTCGTACAATAGCCTTGTGTTACTTTGTTACTAGCTGAAATACTCGACGTTGTCTGTAGTTTGACGGCTAATCTCTACAACATTTAGACTTAGGTTGTACTCGTACAATAGTCTTGTGTTACTTTGCTACTAGCTGAAATACCCGACGTTGTCTGTAGTTTGACGGCTTATCTCTACAACATTTAGACTTAGGTTGTACTCGTACAATAGTCTTGTGTTACTTTGCTACTAGCTGAAATACTCGACGTTGTCTGTAGTTTAACAGTTTATCTCTACAACATTTAGTCTTAGGTTGTACTTGTACAATAGTCTTGTGTTACTTTGTTACTAGCTGAAATACTCTAAGTTGTCTGTAGTTTGACGTTTTATCTCTACAACATATAGACTTAGGCTGTACTTGTACAATAGTCTTGTGTTACTTTGTTACTAGCTGAAATACCCGACGTTGTCTGTAGTTTGACGGCTTATCTCTACAACATTTAGTCTTAGGTTGTACTTGTACAATAGTCTTGTGTTACTTTGTTACTAGCTGAAATACCCGATGTTGTCTGTAGTTTGACAGTTTATCTCTACAACATTTAGACTTAGGTTGTACTTGTACAATAGTCTTGTGTTACTTTGTTACTAGCTGAAATACCCGACGTTGTCTGTAGTTTGACGGTTTATCTCTACAACATTTAGACTTAGGTTGTACTTGTACAATAGTCTTGTGTTACTTTGTTACTAGCTGAAATACCCGACGTTGTCTGTAGTTTGACGGTTTATCTCTACAACATTTAGACTTAGGTTGTACTTGTACAATAGTCTTGTGTTACTTTGTTACTAGCTGAAATACCCGATGTTGTCTGTAGTTTGACGGTTTATCTCTACAACATTTAGACTTAGGTTGTACTTGTACAATAGTCTTGTGTTACTTTGTTACTAGCTGAAATACCCGACGTTGTCTGTAGTTTGACGGCTTATCTCTACAACATTTAGACTTAGGTTGTACTGGTACAATAGCCTTTTGTTACTTTGTTACTAGCTGCAATATTCGACGTTGTCCGTAGTTTGACGGTTTATCTCTACAACATTTAGACTTAGGTTGTACTTGTACAATAGTCTTGTGTTACTTTGTTACTAGCTGAAATACCCGACGTTGTCTGTAGTTTGATGGTTTATCTCTACAACATTTAGACTTAGGTTGTACTAGTACAATAGTCTTGTGTTACTTTGCTACTAGTTGAAGTGCCCTGTACTGCTATTGTGTGACGATTTATCTCTCCCCTTACCATGTGACATGGGATCTTCCCTCAGTATGCCAGATTTTACTACACCTTCCTCTAGTCACGTAGTCTGAGTACATGAAAATACCGCAATGAATTTCTACACTTCCTAAAGTACAGAGAACTTGCTAATGCTGCAAATATGTTGCCTTATAACTTCCTAAAACAGTTTTAAGCTTACGTAGAACATTGAGCCAAGGAACTGTTCACATAGATGAATAATTTCATGATATTAAATCCAGGTTGGTCGAAATTGGACATGAATATTATCCCTGTAGTTAAATATAGCTTACAAAGTTATTTCCGAGGTGAAATACGACGTCAGTTACCGAAATCAAATATGTCAAGTAACACTAGTGTCCGGTAGAGGTGATTATACTGTTGAAAAATATCTGATTGTGTTGAATCTCTAGTGGAGTTGAAGGGGAAGGAGTTTAGATAAAGAATATAGCAGATACAGTAATAATTATCAGTCAAACCTCCTGAATTATGAGTAGCTATGTTAATACCGTCTTCCCAGTTTCCCATTACCTTGTATTGCTGGCAGTATACAACGGACCGTTCAAAAACAAATAACGTTTTTTAGCTGGAATCGACCCGAGGGACTGTTAAGGTCGGCCATATGGAAGCTAAATTAACGCCGGCTACGTGGTCATTTTATCCGCTGAATCTACCACCAACCATACGATACAACGCTCTGTGGTAAAAACCGGTTAGTAACCTATATGTTAGGTTTCAAATAACCCCGCTCCTTATATTATATTAGAATGCGTTCTTTCCATGTCACATTTTTCTGTTGCCTTTGAATTTCAAACCGCTACAGGAATTTTAACGAAAAAATTGGTATGTTACGTTCACCTGCTTTCTGTAGCAGTTCAACAGGCTAATCTTGAAGGGGATATTCCTCTACACAGTTAATGTAAATTGATATTAATCTATATTATGAGTATTATACAAATATAACTATTTTAACAAAAAGTTCACGTATCTTAAGAAAATAATGTGGATTTTTCTTATTAGTTGAACTAGTTGAAGTTGAAATCGATTTCACAAACTGTTGTTAACGTCGTCAGTCAAAGAAAACCACAGGAGAAAACAAATTCGTCGTTAAGAAAGTTACTATGTTATTATGTTTTTCAGTGTTACCAAAATCTGAAAACAAAACAAACTTAACAACCGAATCGACTCCTGGTATTTGAAAATTCATTACTGGATGTTTATTTTTTTAAATATATATCTTTTGCAAAACTATTAAATATATCGGACCATTTAATTGTTTTAATAATTTAGCTTCTGGATTTATTTCATGGTTAAATCACCAAAAATACTCCTACGACCGATTTATCAGTCTGTTTATATTTAATGTTACGAAAATATTCTTTCGTTCTGGTTTCCAAATTACGTTTCGTCCTACCAATCTAAACTGGATCACAATCTAAACAAACAAATTGATAAATACCAGATTTTTTATTATTAGGAATTTCATCTTTTTAGAGAAATGTGGTAAATTTTAATACTATATTTTTTTCGAGGAACCAAATTTATAACAAACTCTTTAAAAACTTTTTGAAATTGTTGATTAAACCAAGGACTGTAAGTAAATATTTTAAAATTATGATCGTCTTTTATTTTTTAAGGATAGATATATCATTAACAGTTTTTATATTTAAATTTTTCAATATACTTTTGTATAAGGTCTTTATTAAAACCATTAATTAAATCCGAATTAATAATATGTATATATTCTTTATTAAATTATTCTTTTTCAGGGGTATATATATTAATCTATAAATCAAACTACTGAAAAGAGCAAATTTATGTGAAAAAGGGTTAAAACTTTTCTTTTTATGTAATTATCATATGAGTAGACTTCCTATAAATACCAAAAATCCAATTTATTGTTACTTCTTATCTTCAAATTCAAAAAAGGAAGGAAAACAAATAAATAATGCTTTAAAATTATTAAATTTACAATACAAAACTACAAAATTCACATTAGAAGCTGAAATTGATGCTTTCCTTGCTTTTTTGGATATGAAGATAATAAGAAATAATAATAAATTGGATTTTGGTATTTATAGATGCTCTACTGATATCGATAATTATATAAAAATAAATATTTTAGCACTTTTACACATAAATTTTCTGCTTTTAATAGTTTGTGTTATATATTAATAAATATACCCCTGAATCAAGAGGAATTTAATAAAAAATATAAACTTATTACTAATACGGCTTTGATTAATGGTTTTAATAAGGACTTTGTAAAAAGGACAATTGAAAAATTTAAATATAAAGAAAAACAGTTAATGATATTTCTACTCTTAAAAAAATAAAATACGATTATAACTTTAAAAAAATGTACTTACCCTCCTTGCTTTAATAAACAATTTCAAAAAGGTTTTAAAGAGTTTGGCATAATTTGGTTCCTCAAAACAAATATAGTATTAAACACTTACTACATTTCTCTAAAAAATGAAATTCCTAATAGTAAAAAATCTGGGATTTATCAATTTGATTGTTTAGATTCTGATCGGGGTTACATTAGTAGGACGAAACGTAATTTGTAAATCAGAATGAAAGAATATTTTCGTATCATTAAGTATAAAAAACTGATAAATTGGCCGCAGCAGATCATTTTTGGTCATTTAACCATGAAATAAATCCAGAAGGTAAATTATAAAAACAATTAAATGCCCCGATAGATATAATAGTTTGGGAAGAGATATTTATTTTAAAAAATAAACATCGTGTAATGAATTTTGAAATACCATCAGTTGATTCTGTTTTTAGATATTTTTCGTTTTCAGATTTTGGTAATACTGTTAAAACATAACATAGTAACTTCCTTAATGACGAATCTGTTTTCTCCTGTGGTTTTATTTGACTGTGGCTTATAGTTTTATTTAAACTCGAAGATATATGTCCAACATGAGGAAGGCTTACATAACACGTATTAACAGTTCGTTCATTGTTTTAGGGAGGTATATATCCTTTGTTATGATTTTTGAGCTTCATGTTGATAGGAAAGAAGCAAGCTAGCCCTAGGGCACGTAGGGAAAAGGTTCAGGAAATAAAAATAAACGTTCGGCGGTTGTTGTGAACGAATCATTAACTCACATGTTCGATTCTGAACAAATAAAGACCTCCACGCACGATCGAGTTAACTTGTAGTGCTCCGTTACAAATGAATAGTTCGCCGCGCGATTTCAGAAGCCATTCCTGCCTTTGGTTTTGCAAAGTGTTGCGATTGCCAAACAATATTGCAAGTGTTGCATGCTAAAAACTACACTTTTTAGTTTGTCCGCTGCAATCAAAGAGTCTCTCAAAATCAGTACTTCCACTGAAACCGGAATATATTGAATAAAATGGATAAGAAGGCTTGGCCATATCATTTATATATATTTCATTATTTTTTTCTTAATGTCCAATAAAATATGGAAACGCAGTTTTGATGTACAGGGGCAGGCTGATAAGATATGGCACCACTGGGCCAGTTTTACGGATAGCAACATTAGTTTAGACCAGCCTATATCAGTAGTTACAGGTCCATAGCTGGTTTAGTATTTCAATGACAGCCATTTTAAAGAAGACAGGTGTAGAAGTTTCACGAAAATGGAGGTTCTGGAAAAACGATCAGTGATTAAATATTTGATTTCAAAGACTTAACGCTTAAAGAAATGAAGGAGGAAATGGACAGTACATTGAAAGGTTCTGTCCCTTGATATACAATGATTAGAAGGTGGCTTCCAGTGTACGAGCACAACTGATGAGCCTCGCTCTGGACGGCCTGTGGAAGTCACAACTTCAGAGATCATTCAACAAATTCATCGTTTAGTACTGGAAGTCCGCAGATTGAAGTACTTTGGGATAGCAGATGCTGTAAACATATCAAAAGAACGTGCAGGTAATATTTCAAGTTATGTTCTAGGCCTTCACAAGGTGTGTGCAAGATTGGTGCCACGGTTTCCGACACCTGATCAAAAGCTGCCAAGAAAAACAGTTTCTCTTAAGAATTAGGAACTCTACTGTAAAAATCCAAGTGAATTTTTGAGAAGGCTTAGTACCATGGATGAAACTTGGATACATCACTATACTTCAGAAAGTAAATCACAGTCAAAGCAGTCGATTGTGCTAGGTGAACTAACTCCAAAAAAGGCAAAGTCAAGTTTGTCAGCTAACAAGTTCATGGCAAGTGTTTTCTGGGATGCACAAAGAATTATCTTAATTGATTACTTCGAAGAGGGTAAACGTATTAGTACTAGAGTTAGATTACTTCCGTAAAAGCCCTGGCATAATGCATTGCTTAGGAGCGACTCTCACCACCGATGGGCGTGGCTTAGGCGTGAGGTGATTGGGGAAGTTCCGCGATGCCGTCCAGCATGTCGTCTGCACATCCCTCGAAAACGTACCTCTCGGCTCTGCTGCTGCACTCATATTCCGACGTTGCTGAGTAATCAGTTTCCGAATCACTGCTGCTACTGTCGTCATTAACAGTGATCGTTAGCTTTTCCACCTCTGTTTCTAGGAGACCCTCAGTTTTTATATATTTCCCTTTCACTATGTGAACATGCCGTCAAACTGGACCCCATTCTGCTTCACCTATTTCACCAAATCGCTGTTCGCACAAACGCCACACGTCTCCCATGTTGAAGCTCACATTGCAAAGCGCAACCCACTCTTTTACATTTGCCCAAATTTTTTCTATGGCATTCAGGTCGGGATGGTACGGTGGTGAGCGGAGAACTACGTGCCCATCTTGTTCTAAAATTGCATCCACAATATATTTCTTATGTTTTGGCATGTGCAACTTTATAAGATCATATAGTTCCGCTTTCAGCATATGGCTTCCGAACGGAATCCTATGCTTAACCAACCAGTCTTGCATATGCTGCTTTTTTGTGTTCGCTGTGGGGCATTTTTCTCTGGTCACATTGTGATATGAAGCGTTGTCTATCACAAGAACAGACTTTTCTGGAAGATTGGGCTTTAGTTTTTCTTTAACTGCATTCTAACTGATAAGTTTCACAGATTTAGTGTTCCCAACAAAGCACGTGATAACCAAGTTCACTCGTCTAGATGAGGATACACACTGACCTTTGCGCATACAGGTTGACGCATACGGCTGGGCGGGAGGGAGAGAGGGAGGAACTGGCATACATGAGGCGCCAAGGGGATATTGAAAACAGGCCCGCCCGCTGAACACCCAGGGCTTTTATGGGAATACGGCTACTTTAACTAACATGCAAGCTTACTGCATCGTTTGAGAGATGAGGTAAACAGGGCGGGGGGTTCATTTGGCAAAGAAAAAATCTTGTCTCTTCACGACAACGCTCCGGCCCATCGTTCAATCATTGCAACGGGAAAAATGTGTGAATTAAATTTCGAATTGATTGATCATCCACCTTATTTGCCAGATCTAGCATCCAGAGACTGTCACCTGTTCCGAACCTCGGAGAGTTTTCTTGAGCGATGGTATCACTGCAAGGAGGAGGTCATTGATGTGGTAAACAGTAATTTTGAGGACCATGATATTTCGCAGTACAGATTGCAGTTGTTTCGGCTGAAACCAAAGGCCGACCAGAAAGCTGTTCGTCATGGACGTCTGTACGTTCGTCTTTGAACCCTCTGACCCACTTTCGTACGTTTTTGACGTCCATACACTGTGGTCCATAGACTTCCCATAACTGACGATGAAAATCAGTAGGGGTAGTGCCCTTGGCACTAAAAAAAACGGATCACTGCACACAACTCGCACTTGGCGGTGGAAGTGATAGGAAGCCCCATCGCAAACGGCTGCCCAGCCAAGATCAATGGTTGCAAAGGGTTCGTTTTGGTGGGCATTTGAAGGGGTGAAACCAACCTATACGCCAGTGTTGCCGGATCTCGCGTAATAGCGTTCCTCACGGCTCCAGCGCCTTGTAGACCTTATTTTATGGACACGTCTCGTATTAGTCTTTCTGGAGATTGTGTTGAGAAAAAAAAAAAAAAAGCAACCGGGACTTATCAGCCAACACCGGTATTATTGCTTTTCACGTTTTTGTTTTCAGTTTTCAAGTATTACAAAAAGGTAATTGGCTAACCACGAACTGTAAGCTATTTATTACATCTTGAATGCTCCTGGATCCTGCTGCCTCTTGTTCCCAGTTTGCTTCTCGACCTGATAAGGTATGCAATATACCAGTTAGTTTCAGGAGGTCCCAGAACAGGTATCTGGCTTGAAATCCCGGTATCAAATTGTTGTGTGGTATGCAATAGTTTCGGAAGTGATATTTGGTGAGTAGGCTTGCGTGTCTGACCTTGAGGATGTGGGTGCCCCGCCCAGCACTGCGACACGCGTCTCCGTGGCACACTTGTGAAGATGGTCACGCGCCAGCCGAGAGTAAACGACCTCTTCGAAATACTATACATGGACTGTTTTTGTACTTCTAGAGAAACCACAAAAATCTAGCTGGCCAGAAGCAACTATTGACCTGTCAACAACATGTACATAGCTGTCGTGGTTCTACACTGCTGCACCCACGTCTCTCTCTATTTATTCTTCAACAATCTGTTTTAATAGTATATAACATTCTTATTCGTACACACCAGGTTTCTACTAAAAAGTCATTCTCTAGTTGCTTAAAGACGTGTGCTTTTCTTTCACTAATTTATGTGTGGCTGATAAACCTAAAACAAAAAACCCCAATGACAAGTTTCATTTTAAAACCAGAACTATTGTATGAAGCAGCAGTATTAAAGAAGTAGCTGCCAATTTTATGCAACTTTCCAATTGATACGGTTGTTAAGAATGACCACTTAAACAACTTCAATATGTATGTGTATCAAACGCCACCTAGGCTGCTGCGGTCACAGTTGTAAACGTTCTGTCAGTATTAGTCAAAATGTGTAAGAGCATTATATTAGAAAAATAGTACAAACAGTAAATAAATCGCATTCTACCATACATTATATAGTCAACAAATTTATAGAACGAAGTTCTATAAATTATTTATCACAAAAACTAAAGAAATCAGCCTAAATGCAAGAGAGGAACGTTCCATTGTTAGCAGAATTCGAGAAAATCATAAATTAAGAGTTCCTCGGCTACGTCCATTAGTTGAAGACGTGTATGGAAAGATGATGTCTGACCAAACTGTTCGTCCTGTTTTATGGAAGTACGGACATCATGGTCAAACACCAAGGAAGAAGCCATGTCAATGCAGCAAACGGAGAAAAGCGATAATTGAGTCAACATGAAAAATTCAATGCCGTGGCCGGGATTTGAACCACGGATCTCCTGGTTTCCGTCCAGTCGCCCTAGCCCATTGAGTGACCATGGGCAACGTGCCGTCCTGACAATAAATTCCCAATTTGACTCGTATGCATGTGTAACAAAGGCTACCTAGGCTATTATGGTCGCAGTTGTACAAGTTCTATCAGTATTAGTGGAGCTTAGTTCTGATATGAGGCAAGTAATTTAAATTGGCATTTCGTGGTACCTCTGACGTTACAAGAGGAACCTCGGGCCAAACTACCTAGACCCTCCCGTCGGAGAGTTGTTCGGATTGGGTTGGACTCGAGGGGGTAGTGTGTTCCCGACACCCACGGGGAATTGGGTACCTCCTGCCAGGCTACGGCCGCCCGGTGGGGGTAGAGGGTTGCCTAATAAGTCCTGAATACTAGCCTGCAGAGCCAGTAGAAGGTGTGCTAGATCACCAGGAGGCCGCACCGGGGTTTCCGGTAGTCTTCCCTGCGGGGTTGACGCGCGTAAGTGGCGTATCCACTTCCATCCCGTCTTGACATTGGCTCAGCGGGGGGGGGGGGGGTGGCTTTTTAACAAATCAGGTATTGTCCTATGGAAAGAGCTCCGGAGTATCCATCGCTCCCGGGTAGAAGGAGCCCCGGGTCCTTGGTTCTACGGGTCCAGGGCTAATGGGAGTAGAACCTCTGCACATAACTGAGGCTCTTCTCCTAAAAAAAATAGTGAAAATAGTTAATAAATCTCATTCTATGGGGGCTGTTCAATAAAGAATGATCACAAATTTTTTGACAACGTACCATAACTCATCCTCATAATTTTGATGGTCCTTCTCAAAATAGTCTCCACTGAATGCGATGCACTTGTCCCAGCGTTTCTGCCAGTCTTCAAAGACATGCTGGAAACAATTTTTTGAGAGATCCTTCAAATTCGCCTCCACAGCCTTCACCACTGCTTCTGATAATGGATAATGCCTCCCACGAAGGCGTTTCTTCAAGTTAGGGAATAGAAAACAGTCACATGGGGCTAAATCCGGACTATAGGGAGGGTGACGAATGCACTTCACGTTGATTTTTGCAAGATATTCAGCAACAACATTGGCAATATGCGGCCGCGCATTATCGTGATGTAGCATCCAGCCTGCTTCACAGAAATGTGGTCTTTTGCGTCTGATATGGCCTTGTAATGTTTTCAGGACATCCCTGTTGTATTGTCCAGTTACTGATGTGTATGCAGGTACAACATGCTGATAAACCATTCCATGAATATCAAAGAATGAGATGACCATAACTTTCCCAAGCAGAAGCAACCACTTTTGCTTTTTTGGGGGTTGTTGATGAAGGAGATTTCCACATTGAGCTTTGCTGTTTGCTCTCAGGATCAAAATGATGTAGCCAAGTTTCATCAGCAGTGATTACGTTTGATAGAACCTCCGGATCTACCTCTTAACATCAACTTTAACTGCATGCACACCTGCATGCGATTGTTTCTTTGTTCGGGAATCAACAGTCTTGGAACCCATCGTACACAAACACTTCTCATGTGTAACGCTTCTTTCACCAACGTGTGGGTGGCACCCCATGAAATGTTCAGTATTTCAGAAAGTGATCTTAAGGTAATTCGTCGATCCTCTCTCACAATGGCAGCAGCAGTGTTGATGTTTTCTTCCCTAAGAGCAGTAACTGGAGCACTGGGTCCACCTTCCTTTGAAATTGACTGTCTCCCCTCTTTAAACATTTTAAACCACCTTCGAGCTGTGCTGTAGGGAAGAACACACTCTCCATAGGCCTCCTGTAACATTGTATATTCCTCAACTGAAGATTTATTGAGACGAAAGCAGAATTTCAAAGCCGCATTTTGTTCCTCCCGTGTTACCTCCATGGCAGCGGTGGGCGATACTGAACAGTCGAAACTTTCTTGGTTCTCACAGGTGGGAACCAGGAGTGCCAACAACGAAACTATTACGGCAAGCTTGTTTCACATTAAGCTAAAAGAATATGATAAGATTGAATTTTAGTGCGAAAAATTATGACCGTAAAAAATTATGATCATTTTTATTGAACAGCCCTGGTATATTAGTTCACGCCGCGAGCTAAGCGAGGCCTATTATGGGTATCATTCAGGAGGAAGGGAGGAAGGAAATCAACCACAGTTGGCTGTGATAGCAGGGAGAGGCCTGGTAGTTGGAGCAGTACTGATATTAGACATAAACTGTGAACCTCAAAGTAGTAATAGTGTAAATTACGAAACGATTATAAAGGCAACTTAGCTGTATTAGTTTTAAGGACTTATTGGAAAATAAAGAGCACATTGTTTGACTGAACTGAGAGAGAAATTGGAAACTTAACAGCAGGGACTATCTGACTAAAGCAGACACTAAGGTTAGCACGATTTAGTATCTAGTAAGAATTTTGTTTTTATGCCTAGCCAATTCCAGTTACACAGTGCACCTATATGTTCAAGCAATCATATAGCCAGTCACCGTAATGAGCAAAATCTCACGTGGTATGTGTCGTAAAATGTGAACAATAAAGTACGTTAAGTAACTTGTTCAGGGGTTCAGAGTTAATTTTTAAAGAATAATAGACTGAGGTATTTACAGAAATTAAATTAAATACGTCCATTTTATGTAGAATTAAGCGTGAAGTCAAATAAACAGTAACATTCAAATTTTAAATAATTGGAGCCGTTCTGCTTAAAGATATTACCTGTCTGACGAATGGGTACAGTTGTTATGTAAGGTCACTCGGTTTAGAGAGATCAGAGAAGGCGGGAATATAGTATAGTACAGTCTGACCATCAGTACAGCGTACGTAACACGACGTATATTGTATTACCTGTCTGACGAATAAGTACAGTTGTTATGTAAGGTCACTCGGTTTAGAGAGATCAGAGAAGGCGGGAATATAGTATAGTACAGTTTGACCATCAGTACAGCGTACGTAACACGATGTATATTGTATTACCACTCTGACGAATGGGTACAGTTGTTATGTAAGGTCACTCGGTTTAGAGAGATCAGAGAAGGCGGGAATATAGTACAGTACAGTCTGACCATCAGTACAGCGTACGTAACACGAAGTATATTGTATTACCTATCTGACGAATGAGTACAGTTGTTATGGGAGGTCGCTCGGTTTAGAGAGGTCAGAGAAGACGGGAATATAGTACAGTACAGTCTGACCATCAGTACAGCGTACGTAACACGACGTATATTTTATTACCTGTCTGACAAATAAGTACAGTTGTTATGGGAGGTAGCTCGGTTTAGAGAGATCAGAGAAGACGGGAATATAGTGCAGTACAGTCTGACCATCAGCACAGCGTACGTAACACGACGTATATTGTATTACCTGTCTGACGAATGAGTACAGTTGTTATGGGAGGTCGCTCGGTTTAGAGAGATCAGAGAAGACGGGAATATAGTGCAGTACAGTCTGACCATCAGTACAGCGTACGTAACACGATGTATATTGTATAACCTGTCTGACGAATGTGTACAGTTGTTATGGGAGATCGCTCGGTTTAGAGAGGTCAGAGAAGGTGGGAATATAGTACAGTACAGTCTGACCATCAGTACAGCGTACGTAACACGACGTATATTGTATTACCTGTCTGACGAATGAGTACAGTTGTTATGGGAGATCGCTCGGTTTAGAGAGGTCAGAGAAGGTGGGAATATAGTAGAGTACAGTCTGACCATCAGTACAGCGTACGTAACACGACGTATATTGTATTACCTGTCTTACGAATGAGTACAGTTGTTATGGGAGATCGCTCGGTTTAGAGAGGTCAGAGAAGGTGGGAATATAGTACAGTACAGTCTGACCATCAGTACAGCGTACGTAACACGACGTATATTGTATTACCACTCTGACGAATGGGTACAGTTGTTATGTAAGGTCACTCGGTTTAGAGAGATCAGAGAAGACGGGAATATAGTGCAGTATAGTCTGACCATCAGCACAGCGTACGTAACACGACGTATATTGTATTACCTGTCTGACGAATGAGTACAGTTGTTATGGGAGGTCGCTCGGTTTAGAGATATCAGAGAAGGCGGGAATATAGTACAGTACAGTCTGACCATCAGTACAGCGTACGTAACACGACGTATATTGTATTACCTATCTGACGAATGAGTACAGTTGTTATGGGAGGTCGCTCGGTTTAGAGATATCAGAGAAGACGGGAATATAGTACAGTACAGTCTGACCATCAGTACAGCGTACGTAACACGACGTATATTGTATTACCTATCTGACGAATGAGTACAGTTGTTATGGGAGGTCGCTCGGTTTAGAGAGATCAGAGAAGACGGGAATATAGTGCAGTACAGTCTGACCATCAGTACAGCGTACGTAACACGACGTATATTGTATTACCTGTCTGAGGAATGAGTACAGTTGTTATGGGAGGTCGCTCGGTTTAGAGAGGTCAGAGAAGACGGGAATATAGTACAGTACAGTCTGACCATCAGTACAGCGTACGTAACACGACGTATATTTTATTACCTGTCTGACAAATAAGTACAGTTGTTATGGGAGGTCGCTCGGTTTAGAGAGATCAGAGAAGACGGGAATATAGTGCAGTACAGTCTGACCATCAGCACAGCGTACGTAACACGACGTATATTGTATTACCTATCTGACGAATGAATACAGTTGTTATGGGAGGTCGCTCGGTTTAGAGAGATCAGAGAAGACGGGAATATAGTGCAGTACAGTCTGACCATTAGTACAGCGTACGTAACACGACGTATATTGTATTACCTGTCTGACGAATGAGTACAGTTGTTATGGGAGGTCGCTCGGTTTAGAGATATCAGAGAAGGCGGGAATATAGTACAGTACAGTCTGACCATCAGTACAGCGTACGTATAACGACGTATATTGTATTACCTGTCTGACGAATTAGTACAGTTGTTATGGGAGATCGCTCGGTTTAGAGAGGTCAGAGAAGGCGGGAATATAGTACAGTAGAGTCTGACCATCAATACAGCGTACGTAACACGATGTATACTTTTTAAACTCATCGAGTTCGAACCTCTTTGGATGTGGGTGAGGTTGAAGGCTTTTCTCCCGTACACTTTGAATTTTGAATCTCTTTCACTATGTTATGTACAGTTTGTTGTAGCATTATTTAACTTAATAATTAGATCTTTATGTTTGTCTTCTTAACAAAACTGTAACATATTGAATATTATTTTTCTACTTTCTGAAAGTGTGACGGTGTTTACATTTTGACTTGATTCGAACGGTGCACTGCAAGCGACTCAACTGATGTATTGTGGAATGATGACGTAATAATGCAACATTCTATTGTCGGCAGTCTGCATTTATTCTTCAGGCAGGTTTATTTGCTCGAGGTAGCTGGAAAACCTCTAAGAACCCAAGAATCGGCGGTTTACAGAATGAATGCGAGCCTGACACTTTACAAGGGTTGAGGAAGCAAAAAGCGAACTGATTAGAGAAGATGAAGTAAATGCCTGGAGTATTTTCATCGTGAGAAAGTCTGTTCCGTTTGAAGCGTGCAACACATAACAATGACCACAGTTGGTGATGTACCTTCCAGCATCACGTACTGGAACTTCACATCCGGTTAACAGAACCAGTTTGTGTCTCACAGAAGCAGCAAATAGCCGTCTTGCATTTGGGAATCATCTTCGTTCCTTTACAGTTATACCTATTTTGTACCCCCTTTTTAGATACAAATGTTCACTTTCACTTCCGTATAAATCAATTTCTGCCCCCTCTATTGTCCTTCGTTTACTCTTTTACGTTAGAGAGTACGTAGAGTTTCGAAAATACATATTTTGAATTCTTTGGGGAATACGCTCTAAAGGCTTCTTCATTATAAATGACATTTACATAGCTGGCGAACCGTAAAGGATAGACAAAATCTTACTACATAAAAATGAAGATGTCATAAAGACTCGCAGTTTATGTATGCAAAATATTTTTCGTAGAGATAACCATTTCCAAGGTATTCATGGTTATTGGTTTACATTTAAAAAGTACTTATATTTTCTGAGATAGAAATATTCGGGTTTGTGCCCTGTTCATGTAATGAGTACAACATTTCAAAGCCATCACAAACAGCTATCTGTTAAAAAGTTTAATTATATCTTAAGTCTACTGTATACTCTCATAAGGCATTTATAAATAAATATGTTATGAATCCATTTATATAAATGTTTATCTGGAATAACATGAAGCAGATGAAAGAACAAGTGTTTTAGGGATATTTACAGTTTGGACCACGTGGGACATTCCGATATCTCTAAAGTTAGATACGAACTGATTTCTACTAGATGGTGCCAACAAACTCTACTCCAGACAAATAAGAATGTGACAAATGCGAGACACGTTGAGTGTTGCGGTTTCTTACTTACGAGGAAAGCTTCAGATCTTATTTGCCACTGCAGTTCGTTTCTGGCCTGCCTCTAGATATCTGAAGATCCTATCCTTTAAAACATGATCCATTTGATGTCTTTGTTGCATATTGATGTTGTCATTTAACACCTTGCGAAGCAACTACTCTCTGTTCCCAATGGGAGAACAATAACAAATGAGCCACGCATTGAGTCTGATACTCTGCTATTGGTTTGCTGCTCTGGTTTTGTTCAACTTTGAAGCGTGCACCCGATTACCTATCACAGAAGGAAAGGGTAGGTACAAGCTGTAATAAGGTTCAATGGCACTTGTTTGCCGTTTTTCCTTTAAGTTCTCTGTTTTCCGAATTATGCTTTAAGCGGTTACATTCCATACGCGACAATGGTGCGATGGTGTTCTCGAAGTTCTGCATCACGTTGCGGCGACATTTTCTTATTCTCGTACACGATGCAAAGAAGTACACGGTGTTCATTTTTATTTGTGATTTCCTGCCCTCCGATTGAGCAAGAATGACGTCATAGTTGACTGGTGAGTCTATCTTGAAATCATAGTTCCCTCTACGGAGACGTAGCGGTAATTTTTGAGGAACAGTAAGCTAATTACAGCGCTCTGAGTGTGCATACCACCAGCTTCCCCTTTCACCGCACACCGCGTCTTCATGGTTGAATGCTACTTTCGTACCAGCATTAAAATTGGTGTGACATATATGGTTTGAACCGCTGTATAGAGGAGTTTATGTAACGCCATCCAACATTCAGACAAGTCCCTCGGAGCGTAATGTTGTCAATTGCCCGGCAAATTGACATATTTTTGTTTGCAACATAAACGTCTTAGGTTTTATCAGTATATGGTACAACTTTTTGTCATTCTCACACTTCATTAAAATGTCTATTAATGTTGGTATCCTCTTCTCTTTTAAAGCCAATAGGTGCATCAAACATTTCCAAGATACAGGATCAGTTACTCGCAAAAAGAGAGACACTGGACGCTATAAAGTGACTGTCCCAATCTAGAAGCAATAATGTTATGGCAGAAAGGTCTCAAGCATACCTTCTCGCAATACAGACAGTGTTTAAGGAAAGAGAGAAAAGAAATATAAGAAAATGGACACATAAGACTATGTACTAGAGATATTTTCTTGTTTAAACTTGGATAAAAGCTTTGTACATATTGTGACACTAATTTATTTTACATTCCTAGAACATGTTCTGCTAATTTTCTGGTTTGTAATGAAGTTACATTGTGAGGAATCTGTGGGTGATAGAAAAAAATGAGATCAAATTGAAATATTTCTATTTTATGTGACAGGTTTACAGTATGCATATATGTCTACCATAACAGAAAAGCAGATGTTCATTGTGAAATAAGTGTTCATTGACTTATCATTTCGTATATTCTTCATGCTATACTTTTATGGCTGCATAATTAGCTTTGCAGTACATTGCATTGTAGTATATAGATTTCTAAAAACACTTATCATATCCACGCACCAGACGAAATCACACACCTTTATATTACGCGGGCAGACTCACCTCTCAAATATTATATTTACCTGCCCGTAGAGGGAGACCTCAAAGCTGCTGTCAACACATCTAATACGATTGCAAGCCGCTATGGGAATCATATAAACTCCCTCTATCCGCGATGCTATTCGTGACGTCAAATTTTGCGCGGTAAAATCACAGATAAAAATGAACACCGTGTATTTCTTATTACTCGCTGCAGTTGACGAAGGTCCATCTTCTGCGATGATCAAACATATTTTCATACAATTGTAATTATTACAATCCTAACACACAATCGTTTTCCTTGACTTCTGTTGTCTCAAAACACACTCGATTTCTTTGCTTTTCAAACAGTTTACAGCGGATGACCTGCACTATGTCCAAACTTCGTTATATCGAAGTTGCACTATATCCAAGCTTCTACTCATAATTATAGCTGTTCTAATTCTCAGATTTGCAACGTTTCTTTTTGTGAATACATGCAGCATTCCGCAAGCGCTTCACACACGCGTCTGTTCCCTTTGAGGTCACCATGCAAAAGACGCTATCTTCTCCATTGCATCTATTGATTTGTACCTTATCACTATGGTAGCCAAATATTCTAGTCTACATCACTTTTCCCTGTGGCCAATACATTAATTTTAAATTACATAATTTTCTGATTTTACAAATATAAAGTCCTAAAAACTATTTTCTTTTATAATTTTATTTTTCCATTTAATTTATCATATTTACCATTTATCTAGATTGGATATTAACATTCATCTTCACTGTTTGTGACCTACTCTATTCAGTCATGGCCACCTATAACTCATATCAATTCAAAACAAAACTCTCGTCTTTTTAAAAAACATATCAATATTGTTGTTGTAAGGGGGATGAAGGACTTACAATCCTGTAACAAATAGGGAACGTAGCTACTGTTGGGAAAATCAGATGGCAGAGCTAATTGGCAGAGGTTGGGGACATGAGAAGGTTTAGAGATGATACCTAATGTCAAACCACATTAACAAATATTTTCTATGATTCGGTAGAGCAAAACAGGACACTCCCTAATCTTAAAGAGATCAGAGGTGCAATTGAAATACTATATAAATTATAACATAATAAACTGTACCTTTGGTTCAGGGTTGAGTAGGTGAACTAATGGCTATATGAAAGGTGCATTTCAGTGTTGATCGTCCCTTTTTTCGAGTTGAACACACAGAAACAGACTTCAGACCTGACAGATTTAATCCGTCGACTCAATAATACTAATCCAAAAATCCTCCCGCGTACGACTTATATCAATTAAATAGGGATCCCACCAAAATGGCCGACAATCGCCAAATCAGCGTTTCTTATAATCGTGCGGTCGTTCTGGTGGTTGCCATGCCAAATTCAGACTTCCTGCTTGGTCCTTCCTGCTTCTGGCTTCCTAGTATTGCTCCATCTTGTGCAGTTACTGTTTACATGCAGTTATTGTTTGTTTTGTTGACAAAGCAGGAGGTATCCAACATTTCAATGATTCTATCTCTTCATCTAGATGTGAACCAACTGATTCACAGGAACGTATTTAAACTTGCAATACAGGAAATGAAATGTTAAATTAACATAATTAGAATTCTTTACAAAATTAGTTCAGACTTTATACGCAATAATGTGAATCATAAATAAATAAAACCAATATTGCTCCGGCACTTGACATATTAACATCTATATCATGCTTAACTTTTGGACACTAATGTACGATGGCTGTTCAATAATGAATGATTATATTTTTTTTACGTTCATAACTTTTCGCAATAAAATTCAATCTTATTATATTCTGTTAGCTTAATGTGAAAAAAACACGCCGTAGTACTTTCATTGTTAGTACTCCTGGTTCTCGCCTGTGAGAACCAGGCAAGTTCGGACGCTGCAATGGAGGTAACACGCGAGGAACAATATGCGACTTTGGAATTCTGCTTTTGTCTCAACAAATCTTCAGTTGAGGCCTACACAATGTTACAGGAGGCCTATGGAGAGTCTGTTCTTCCCTACAGCATAGCTCGGAGGTAGTTTAAAATGTTTGTAGAGGGGAGACAGTCAATTTCAAAGGAAGGTGGATCCGGTGCTCCAGTTATTGCTCTTACGGAAGAAAACATCAACACTGCTGCTGCCATTGTGAGAGAGGATCGACGAATTACCTTAATATCACTTTCTGAAATACTGAACATTTCATTGGGTGCCATCCACACGTTGTTGACAGAAACAGTACACACCAGACGTGTTTGTGCGCGATGGGTTCCAAGACTGTTGATTCCCAAAGAAAAGGACATTCGCATGCAGGTCTGTATACAGTTAAAATTGATGTGAGAGGTAGATCCGGAGATTCTTTCAAACGTAATCACTGCTGATGAAACTTAGCTACACCATTTGGATCCTGAGAGCAAACAGCAAAGCTCAGTGTGGAAATCTCTTTCATCACCAACCTCCAAAAAGGAGAAGTTGTTGCTTCTGCAGAGAAAGTTATTG